>JAJIBD010027663.1:0-39409 GCA_021461705.1 Cryptotis parvus | reverse complement strand
TCCAAACTACCACAAATATTCTACCCACCCCCCTCTGAGAGAGCCCCACAAAGCAATGAGAATATAGTGCCCGCATGGCAGAGCCTGGCAAGCTGTCCGATGCGTGTTCGATATGCCAAACCCAGTAACAAAAATGTTTATTTTCCTGGACCCCGAAAGAGCCCTTAATACGGCAGCAGTAAGAAAAGGAAAACAAGCAGTGCCTGATAAAATTTCACGGCTGTCCTAGGGCTGCCAAAACGAAGAAGGACTAAAATGAATGTCTGTACTTTCAATGCACGCACACTGGCAACGGAAGCATATATTGAGGATCTGATGCTGCAAGCAAGAAAGATCAAGTACGACATCATTGGTCTGACTGAGACGTGGGAGGCGCCAGTCGCATCATGCTGTATTTGGACACCGGAGAAGAATTGTTCCTTGGAACATGTGATGAAAGAGGCGTCGGTGGCGTTGGTGTCCTTGTCAACACGAACATGGCTGTCAACATTGATTCATTTGAATGCCTAACAAACCGAATAGGACGATTACACTTGGGGGGAGATGTGGCCCATTGCCAGCAATTTCTATCTTCATTGTCTATGCACCAACATCCACATACAAAGAAGATGAAATTGAGAAATTCTACATGGAATTGGAGGAGTTCTATAAAAGATCACACCTTCTACAAGATCATAGTCGGTGATTTTAATGCCAAGATAGGACCCAGAAGATCGGCTGAAGAACTCCACATCGGGACCCATGGCCTAGAAATGGAACGAACAGGGTGAGAGACTATCTGGAGTTCATCATGTCCACCAAGACTATTCATGGGAACTCACAGTTTCAGAAGGCTGAAGCGAAACGTTGGACATGGGAATCTCCTGGTGGACAGTTCCACAATGAAATCGACCACATCATCTTCAATCGACGGTTTTGTCTGACTGATGTTGCTGTCGTCCCCAAATTCCAGACAGGATCGGACCACCGCTCTCCTTCGTGCAAAATTCTACTTCCCGCAACGGGGAGAAAAGGCTGCAAAGTTTAAGAAGAGAACTCCCAGAACGACCACCAACTGGGAACTCTTTAGCACCATTGCGGCAGCATGGGAAGATACCATCATTGATGACATCGATGAAGAATACAACCGACTGGTTCAGCACCTCCATGATTGTGCGAAGAATGCCGAGAGAGAGAAAACACAAAAGGACGCTTGTCTTCAGAAACTCTCGAGCTCATTCGCCAACGTGGCAAGGCGCGAGCCTCAGGAGACCAAATGCTAACGTCCAAGCTTGCTAAACAGTGCAGAGAAGCGATAAAAAGCAGACCTCAAAGACAGAAGAGCAGAAATACTGGAAGATGCAGCAGAAGCCGGGAAAAGTATTCGCACTGCCCGCCTGTCCTTCGCCAACTATAAGACCAAGATGACTGCCCTCCGACGCCTGATGGATCTATCACATCTTCCAGAAAGGCAATGGAGAAGATTATCCAGGACTTCTACTCAAATCTTTTGATAGCCACATCCACCTGCCCACATACCAAATTCCACAGGATGGATACGTCATTCCCAACGTTCTCCCTTCTGAAATAAGACATGCCATCTCATCGGTAAAGAAGGGAACAGCACCAGGCCCAGACAAAGTCAGACCCGAACATCTGAAGAATCTGCCATCGGTGCTCATCAATACACTAGCTCGGCTCTTCACACGCTACCTGTCCGAATGCAAGGTGCCCTCCCAATGGAAAACCAGCAGGACAGTTCTACTGTTCAAGAAGGGAGACATTCATGACATCGGCAACTATCGCCCCATCTGCCTGTTGTCTGTCATCTACAAGCTGTTTACACGAGTCATCCTGAACAGGATTAGCAGAACACTAGATGAAGGTCAACCATGCGAGCAAGCAGGTTTCCGGAAAGGATTCAGCACAATCGACCATATCCACACAGTAACCAAGCTCATTGAGGTTTGTAGGGAGTACAAGATGCCGCTCTGTCTCACGTTCATTGATTTACAGAAAGCCTTTGATTCTGTGGAGACTGAAGCAGTCATCGAAGCCCTAGTCAAACAGGGTGTTCAAACCCAATACATCAAGATCCTTCGTGAGCTGTATTATGGATTCACCACCAGGATCTCACCATTCTACAAAGAAGTGATCATTGATGTCAAAAAGAGGGGGTTCGACAGGGTGATACCATCTCACCAAAACTCTTCAGTGCCACCCTCGAGAACATCATGAGACAATTAGAATGGGAAGGAATGGGAGTGAAGATAGATGGTCGGCAACTACACCACCTCCGCTTCGCTGATGACATCGTTCTAATAACACCAAACATTAGCCAAGCGGCACAAATGCTGGCTGACTTTGACCGAGAATGTGGAAAGGTAGGTCTACAGCTGAATCTGAAGAAAACTATGTTCATGAGAAATGAACTAGTTCCAGAGGCCCCATTCTCTCTCAATGGAACAAACATCTCTGAATGCAGCAGTTATGTGTACCTAGGTCGAGAAGTCAACATGATGAATGACCTAAAACCTGAGCTGCGCAGGAGGAAGAGAGCGGCATGGAATGCCTTCAAAGGCATCGAAGAAATAGCTAAAAGGACAAAGAACCTCCGGCTCCGGGCACATCTCTTCGACTCCACCGTTCTCCCTGCATTAACATACGCCTCAGAGACCTGGGCCCTACGAAAGCAGGATGAGAATGCTATTCGGGTCTCCCAGAGAGGCATCGAAAGAGCTATGCTTGAATATCACGCCTCACTCAAGTGAGAGAAGGAATCCGGAGTTCTGACCTCCGTCGCTATTCCAGAATCAGGGACGCTGTCTCGTTTGCCAAGGCATCGAAAATCAGATGGGCTGGACATGTAATGCGATTTGGAGACAACCGCTGGACTAGAGCCGTTACCGACTGGATCCCACTGGATGTCAAAAGATCACATGGCCGCCCACCTACAAGATGGTCAGACTTCCTTGTTAAGACCCTGAAGGAACGGTTTGAGGCTCTTCATATTCCTGAATCAACCAGATGCCATTGGGCTACATTGGCACGTGATAGGGTCCAATGGAAATGTTACTGGCGCCCGCTCGAGCAAATCGATGAGTAACGGGATTCAAGTGATCAAGTGATGATATGCATCAGTCTGAAAAAATATGACCGTTTCCATTTTCAAAGTTAAATAAAAATCTCTATAATGCATGAGACAAAGATTTCTTTAAGGTATTTTTAAGTTTATATTAAAACTATCATTTTCATTAATCAACTCAAAGAATAAGAAATAGAATAGTTATTGATGTGAAAGTGTGGATGAAGTGTGCTCTATCTATTCTTGCACATATCTGAAAATTCTGTCTCAGTAAATGTTATATTCAAGCATAATGCATATAAAATATCTATGGTTTATATTTAGATGGACATTTTTATATATACTTTGTATTTTGTTAAGTATCCTGTTTTGAAACTTCTCCCTACATAGAGATTTTATTGTAAGAACAACTATTAAATTATTTAACTATATGCATTCTTTAAATTTTCCAGTGAACTTTATGAAATAAAAAAAATCAGTGAAGGGTCATATACTTAATTAAAAAAAACTCATATGTACTTAATTTATATGAATGTTTGTGAAATTGAAAGTTCTATAGACTTAGGAAAAACTTTTCTATTTTTGTATATTTTTAGTCTAATGCTTGCTTTTGAGAAAATATTTCTGGTTTTGATATTCCTATTGGAATAAAACATTACAGGAAAACTACATAAACTAATTCCCTGTTGATTTAAAAATTATTGACAGAGATTTTAATATAGTTAATATTTATTGAGTGATTATTCTGTAAGAGACACTTGATATATGTTTACATAAGTTTAAGGTTTGGAAAATGTGTTTACTTATTCATATAGCACATTCTTATGCTTATAATATGCTAGCATTTTATTGAATAGACTTAAGGTTTTAATGAGAAACAAGGGAAGCAGTCTTTCAGAATTAAGGTAGTAAAATGGGATGCTGAAGTGTGATAAAACCATGCTGGTATTGTTTTATTTTGGCAGTTATATTATTTTCTCCCCTCAGTGAACCACGAAAGGAAGAAGATGGGTATGATTTTTTACAGGGGTGAAATAGGTTGTCTGTCAGTTGGGTTTAGGGCGACAGTCTGTCTGCAAGCAGTAAGATGATCTGCAGAGCGCCAGAGGAAAGCAGGCAGGATTCCTGGCTTGCAAGAATAGATATTGATCTACCTTAGCCACCTAAACAATGCCTCACCTGTTTGCCTTGTCCATACCTTATTTTTACGCAGTCTAATGCTTGTTTTGTTTGACTTTTCTTTTATTTCTCTGGATCTGAGCTTTGATACACTTTGGGGAGTACATAAACACAGTGTTGTACTTGAACATCACCATACTTCTGAGTCCTCTAGTGGTTTAGGACCACCCCTCCCTCTTGAATAGCTCTGTTATTGAAAATTATGAACCAGAGTAAATTACTAAGCCTTAGACAGAAGTGGTTGATCTAGCAGCCGAGTGTCCAATAACACTGAATGTGAGATGCTGCTAATTACTGCCCTATGGACCTCGCTTAAAATTTCTTGAATTTCAACTTGTAAAAGAGGTTTTTTTTAATGATTAATTTTCCCCTCCCAGCAGAGAGTTGAAAGATAAGTTACTATAGTATTCAGAATTCTATGCACTTATTTTGGAGCACAACTATGTTACTATGATCTGCCTCAAGCTCTAATGAAACACAAAACTATATTCAGCTTCCCAGTAAACTATAATATAAATATTTTACCAGCACTTATTATTAGTTTGCCATTTCCTGCTGACAGCTATTCCAACTTTGCCAGCAGGCACTGGGTCTCACAATTGTATTATGTTTTGAACAAATAGCGACAAACAAAAATTCTTGCAAAATAAATGAACAAGATTTCCTGGGGAAAAAAATCTCTTCCAATGTTAAATGAATATTTCTTTCAAATGCTGACATGTAATATTCTTTAATTTGCATATTGCACATTTCACTTTTACTAGAAAACAATTAAATTAACAAGGAACCAAACAATGTACACTCAGGGATAATTTAACATCACTGGTATTTGATTTTAATGTTTTTAAAAAACTTTTTACTAAGCTAGAGCAGCTCACTTGCTAATACTTGCACTTGATAATGGAAGAGTCTAGTTTTCAAGTAATAGGGTTTAACGATTAGCAGAGAGGAAAAGTTATTCTTCTTGAGCAACAAAATTAAAATACTCATGTAAAACTTTGTGTATTGTCTATGCTGTCATAGAATTAAAAATGTCATTGATCAATTAATGAAATCCAACATTGTTTAAAAATGTCCTACCTAAATAAAAAGGATTTGCTAAAGTACTTATATCATTGGTAATAATTCACCTGTAAACACCATTCTCTCCTTTACCTGAATCTCTTTTATGAAGCTCAGTTGGATAAAGCACCACAATTATTTAATAAAATATTAAACATACTCGATGTTTGCCTACTAACAAGTGAGTGAATCTAGATACACTACTTTGCAAAATACAAAGCAATGCTAACTGATCATACCTTAAATTTAGGATCATTCTTCTCAAGTGGCTCTTTAATGCTGTCTAGCAATCATATTGCCTCTTTCCATTTCATTCATAAGATTTACATGATTATTTTACATCCCTCAAATTTTCAATACTTCTATACTCATCCAAACTATTGACAATGATTTATACTCCAATAAAATTGGAACAAACAGAAGAGACTTTCTGGTCTGAGAAAGAGTGTAATGGGTAGGACCCTGTACGTTGCTGGCCCAGGTTTGATCCTGAGCACTCTACATGATGCCTGAGCTCATCAGCGGTAATTCCTGATTACAGAGTAAGGGAAACCCCTGATCATTGCTGATTGTGGCCCAAAAACTTTTTATTTTTTTTTTGGGTCACACCAGGCAATGCTCAGGGGTTACTCCTGGCTCTGCACTCAGGAATTACTCCTGGCGGTGCTCGAGGGACCATATGGGATGCCGGGATCGAACCGGGGCCAGCATGGCCGGCCACAGGCAAGGCAAACTCCTTACCCGCTGGGCTATCACTCCGGCCCCTGGCCCAAAAAACTTTAAAAAAAGAAAAGAAAAGAGACTTTTCATGAGATCTTACAATAAACTGTATTAGCCTAACTATATTTATGCAAATGTTACTTAAACTTGTATTAATATAATACTGGAAAAGACTGGCTTACTATTTGTGTACTAGATTCTGTTCCTCAATCATCTAGTAAGTGGTTCTAGTAATTTCTCTTCTTTTTTCCTATACCACATGTTTTTTTTTTCTTTCTGATACTGGATGGTAATCAACAGCCCATAAACCTGAAACTGTTGTTTCTTGCATTTCTTAAAAAAAAAAATTACTCCATTGCTTCTTCTGACTTTCGTGACCTTTATATCCTTTCCTCCTTTGTCATTCTTTTAAAAACAAAACTCTATGAAAAATGAGTTTCTACCTGTGGTTTTCAATTTCTCCTTTTTATACTTTAATCTATTTTAAACACATTTTAGCAACCAAACTGCCACTGAAACTGATTTTATCAAAGTCACCCATGAACTTCATGTTGCTAAATCCAATGGTTAGTTCTCAGGCTAACCTACCTGGAACTCATTAGCATTAGACAAGATTGATTGTATTCCTTCTTAAAATATTTTCTTTATTTGGCTTCCATTGTTTATAATCATACAGTCTTACCCCTTTATTTGCTTTCCTACCTCTGAACACTCTATCTCAGCTTTTTAAAAAAAGATATTTCCCCAAACTTTCCCATTTTTTGAAATATTGCAATATCCTTAGGTTCACCACTCACATCATTTCTGTTTTCTATGTTTAATGATTACTTGAACTCATCTATATTTAAGGCTTTTATTTCTTTGGATATGCTAGTATAATGTGTATATACAATGTAATAATATGCAAATACCTATCACATACTATTTGTAATATCTAATAGATTATGTATAGGCCTAGTACATATAAATACTCATATAAATAAAAAGGATTATGTTCCAAAGAAGCCAGCTGGTGTTCTTTCCTAATCTGCTCTTTTCCCAGTTATTCCTTTTCAGGGTAAGACAAGTTGATTGTTCCAGATGTAAAAACAGAGATTTCTTAGCATTGTCTTCTTTTGCTAACTTTCTTTCATATAAAGCATCAAATTTGTTAGTAATGTTTGTTGGCACTATTTTCAAAAGGATCTAATACCTCTTACTTCCATCCTCACTGCCACTACTCAAGAAAAATCACTCACCATCTCAATGAGCTATTGTAATAGCTTCTCCATCTGTTATTATCTCTCTTTAGTTATTTTTTACCAGGAGCAAAGAAATTCACAAATCTAACTCAGATAATCTCATTTTTGTGTTCAGCCTCTTACTGTTATTTTAGTAAGGATAAGCACCAAAATACTTACAGAAACCTACAAGCTCTATAATCCATGCTCTACCTTCTCTTCCTCACTCCATATCCATTTCCTCTTTTTCTCCAACACTAGCCATTCTCCCTTGCCTTCTGTTTCTCAAAGGTATCAAATCTGCCTCAAGACCTTTGCATATCTTATTCCCTTAACTGTGAAAACTCCTCCCCTATGAATGCATGACTCACTTCACACTTCCTTTACAGAGATGTCAGTAAATCCTTCCTTAACTATACTATCAAGAGCATCCAAAACAAAAAACAAAACAACTTTCAACACTTGTGTCTTATTTCTAGCCAATCTTACCTGCTCTATTATGCTTTTTACAAATTAACAATCACATTGTATGTTTTATTTATCTTTTGAATTTTTATGCTTTCTTCTAAAATACAAATACCATGATGTGTGCACTTGTATATTTTCAAATTATTTTTTTTCAGTGATAAATCTCCAATGCTTATAATATGACATAATATAGTTGATAACTGTTTAATGAATAGATATATATATTAATGAAAGGAAACTATTTTATTAAATTAACTTTTTTGTTTGTCTTTTGCAATAGTTGGTATTGATGAAAGCTGCTCTCAATACGGTGCTCAGGAGTCACTGGACTGGTTCTCTGGAGACCACATTGTGCCAAGGATCAATTCTGGGCTCCCAAATGCAAAGCATGCACTTCAAGTCTTTTGAGTCATATATATGGCTCTCTAAATTTATGTTTTAGATATTTATAAATTTCATGGTCCCTGATGAATTCATCAAATGATAATTGATAATGTAATTTTATTCTGGACAAAATCAGTCTTTGATAGCAGGGATACAATAATTTAAACTTCTCATATATTCTACATTTGTCAATTAAAAATGAATTTATAAAATGTACTACACATGAAAGAATGAGAGTAATTTAAAATTATGTAGTCTTTAATATTAACTGATGCAGCCAGTAGGAAAGTATGACAAACATGTTCCCCTCTGGAACCTACTATTCTCTTGATGTAGTATGCTTTTATTCCTTTTTCCAATTTTTAGCTCTGGCTTTAAGGTTTTAAGCTTAGGTGGTGATTTATTAATAAGGTGTTACCATCTCTTCATCTTGGGTTAAATGACTGGCGATTCTTTTTGTCAGCGGTGTAAATTCTTTTTGTCAGGTAAGGTGCTAGTTTACACTTTATCTAGTTTAGGTAGGTGGAGGGGTAGGTACCCTTCCACCTACCTACCCTCTCTCTGCCCCAAAGTCCCAGGGACCCCACCAGCAACTCTAGGCAAATTTGATACTAAGGAAAGTTCAATGCAAGATTTACCAAGTATAAGGTGATGCTCAGATCTTGTGGTGCAAAGGATCATCTGGGACACTCTGGGATGCTCTAGGGCTTTCAGGCTTCCCTGGAAGATGTTTGGGGGAGCAAATAGTGGCAGAGACAGAATCCAGGTTAGGTGCATGATAACATGTGCCCCACGTTTTATCTTCCAACTATCTTCAGGCTTAGAAATATCTTTTTGATATCATGATATTCAAACATCAATCACTTGTATCACTTGTTTTCCCGTTGATCATCAATTTGCTCAAGCAGGCGCCAGTAACATCTCCATTCTTTGGGAATGAGGTCCATTATCGCTACTGTTTTTAACATATTGGATACACCATGGACAGCTTGCCAGGCTCTGCCGTGGCTCTGGTTCATCCAAGGGGGCCCAGTCTTTTTCTGTGTAAGACCATCAACCATCCAGGGCTCATGGGGCAGAGTCCTGGGTGTAGACAAGCCTGTCTCCTATCTGCCACCTGCTGACGCAGCTGGACACCACAGCCACACCTGCAAGACCTTGAGGGACAGGCATACTTCAACAAAAATGCTTCTTTTAAAGTTTGGGTCCACACTCAGTAGTGTTAATGGCTTATTTCTGGCACTGAGCTCAGTCATCACTTCTGAAGGTGCTCAGGAGACCATATGGGGTGCTGGGACTTGAACTTGGGTCAGCAGTGTGTAAGGCAAGCACCTACCCACTGTATTATGGTTCTTTCCCATATTTATTTATATTTTTCTTCTTACAATAGATGGGATTTAAATTTACTGAAGGCTAGGGATTTTTTAAATTATTTTGTTCAGAGCCCAACATACAAGCAGACATTTAATGAAGTTTTCTGTGTAATTTGCTCCAGAGATGGGATCTAATTAGTTCAATTGCCTCTCTTAGAGAATCCAGAAGGGTTTGCATTTGCTTTATTTATTGAATTATATTTCTGTACATAAAATTATTGAATTCATTTATTTAAAATGACAACAAAATAAAAAATTCTTAGAACTTGTGTATGTAGCAAATGTGACATCACAGGAAAGTCACAATAAATAATTTGTTTTATGTAATATTTAAAACAACTACACTGGACAAAGAAATAAAATGATATTTAGTAGAAAAATAGAATAGTAAAAATCTGAATACGAAAAGAAGAAATAGAAATCATGCAACAAAAAAGTCAATGCTCAGGTGATGCTCAAGGGTTACTCCTGGCTCTGCATTCAGGAATCACTCCTGGTGGTACTTGGGGATTACAGGGGAGGAGATGCTGCTGACCAAACCATGGTAGGGGCTTCCAAGGAAAATACCTTATCTGCTGTATTATTTCTCCAGCCCCATTTATTTTTAACTGGAAAATGTAATAAATGTTCCCAATTCTTCTAAGACAAGTCTACATATATAAAACAAAGTGGACCACGTCCATAAATTGAGGAATATAGGTTAGTTTAGTCAGCATTTATAGGTAAGAAATGTATGAACTCAATGGATTTGTCTGATAAAAGAAAGAAATTGATTTTTTATAATTTTTTAGATTAGTCAAAATATATTTGAAGGGGTTTGATGAAGTAGTGCAATGGATAAGGCACTTGTCTTGCAAGCAGCTGACTGGGATTTGATTTCCCTACTCCTATATGGTCCCAGAGCTTGTCAGAGTTGATGACCACCAAATGCAGAACCAGAAGAATGATTTCCTTTAAAGCAACATTTTGATAATAAGATAGAAAATTGAAGAAATCACTTGGATTGATTTGGTTAATAAAATTTAAAATTTTAAATAATTTTGTTAGTTTTTAAGCCACAAATGTCAGTGCTTGGGCCTACTCTTCCCTAACCACTCTGGGGTCACTCTGGGGTGACAGCTGCCAGTGCTTGTGAGACCTAGAGGCATCAAGGATAGAGGCTTCCCACATGCAAAGCATGTGATCCATACTTTGATCCCCTCTCCAGCTCAAACTGTGAGTTTTTATTCAAATTATTGGGAGCCGGGTGCACTGGAACTATGACTCAACAGTAGAGTTTATGTCTTGCTGGAGTAAGGTCCTGGGTTCCATTTCCTGCACCATACACCCAAAATTGCTTCCAGGGTTTTCAGTGGGTTGGGATGGTGGGGAAGTGAGATGTGACTTCCCTCATGTGTAGGGCAGAAGCTCAACACTAGGAGCTGGATGTTGAGAGCTGTGCAGATAAAGAAAGAAGGGGCATACATTTGTTTATTTATTTATTTATTATGTATTATTTATTTATTTATTTATTTATTTATTTATTTATTTTTGCTTTTGGGTCACACCCGGAGATGCTCAGGGTTACTCCTGGCTCTTCGCTCAGGAATTATTCCTGGCGGTGCACGGGGCCATATGGGATGTTGGGGATCGAGCCGGTGTTGGTTGTGTGCAAGGCAAATGCCCTACCTGCTGTGCTCTTGCTCCGAGAAGGGGTGTACATCTGTTCAGCAAGAGCTCAGGTGTTTCATATATACTGCCATCCTGGTTTAGCAAATGCAGACTTGTCATTTTATTTTATGGTGGCCTTTCACTGTGTCTCAACTGCTTTCAATCTACCTAGCATTGTTGCTCCTACTCCATTTTTCTGAAGCATAGCTGATTGTGATAAAGTGAGACATTTTTTGGTGAAAAGGATACAGTTTTAATACATTTAAAATATCTCAAAAAGCAATACAATTAGCTAAGCACTTATATTTTATTAGTAATAGCAAGCAAAATTAATAAGTAAATCCAACTAAAAAATGATTATGTGTCAGAGTGTATAGTTTTTTACACTGACATTTCACATAATCTGACTTTGCTTAGAAGAGAAATCACCGGCTGTTAAAATTACTTTTAAAGAGCTGTCAAAATTGGAAAACCTGCTGTCAAAAATATGATGAGAAAAGTTTAAAAATGGTAAAGTATGTTGACTTAGACAAAAAATATTAACCTCATGAAGGAAGACTTGAATATTTATCATTATCTTCAAAAGGATGATTTTCCTCCTGAAATCGGACATCTTTGTTTTAAGCTTTTTATCCTGACACATGTGTTTTCACTTTAACAGCTACATGAATGAAGCCATTTATATTCATGCTACACTGAGAACATATTAGGTGTAGAGGATCTGGAAATATTAATCCTACCTGTGCTCTTTCTTATTAATTTTTGTTTTATTTTTAATTGAATATGAATCTATTTATTTATTTATTTATTTAATTGAATCACCATGCGATAGACCATTATAAAGCTGTTCATGATTAGGTTTAAGTCATACTGTGTTCCAACACCTCTCCCTCCACCAATGCATATTTCTCAACACCATTATGCCCTATTTCCCCGCCTAACTGTCCCTATAACCTGCCTCTATGAAGGCATTTTTTCTCTCTCTCTCTCTTTCTCTCTCTCTCTCCTTTTGTATATTGTGGCTTGCAATACAGACACTGAAGGGTTATCATGTATATCCCTTTATTTACTTCAATACTCATTTCTAGTCTAACATTATAATTTCCAACTATTATCGTCAAACTGGTCCCTTTTCTATCTTACTTACCCTCTACCTTCCCACACATGTGGTATATTCCACTCATTGAATGTCTTCCTGGCCCCTGCTTTCTATGACTTTGGATATTAGTCTCATACTAATTATTTTTATATTCCACAAATGAATGCAGTCATTCTATCTCTGTCCTTATTCTGACTTATTTCACTCAGCATCACACTATCCTTGTCCATCCATTTATAGGCAAATTTCATGCCTTCATTTTTCATAATAGCTGCATAGTATTCCATTGTATAGCTGTACTGTCATTTCTTTATCCAATGATCTGTTCTTGGGCACTCAGGTTGTTTCCAGATTCTGAGTATCATAAATAGTGCTGCAATGAACAGAATTGCAGATGGTACTTCTCCTGTGTGTTTTTGGGTCCCAAGAGTGGTATTGCTGGGTCAAATGGAAGCTCAATTTCTAGTTTTTGAAGGAATATTCATATTGTTTTCTGAAAAGGCTGAACCAGTCAGGATTCCTCCCAGTAATGAAGGAGAGTTCCTTTTTCCCCTCCTCTGCTCCAGCACTGGTTGTTTTTGCTTGTTTGGATGTGTGCCAGTCACTGTGGTGTGAGATGATGATGTCTCATTGTTTTCCCTAGCATCACCATGATGATTAGTGATGTACAGTAGTTTTTTTTCAGCAGGCCAACATATGCCTTTTGTCCATTTAAATTTCTTCTTTGAGGAAGTTTCTGCTCATTTCTTTCCCCATTTTTGATGTGTTTTATTTTTTCTTGCAAAATTCTACCAGTGCCTTATAAACTTGAAGGTGATTTTTTTAAACCATATACTTATTTCCAGCTTCTCTGAATTCTAAATATATTAATTTGGGCTAGTAAAATAGATTTAAAAAATCTGGAGCATATATTTTTCATGCTGGAGTGCTGTTTTGATACTTGGCAACACATAGTCCCCCTGAGTACCCACTAGGAGTGATTCCTGAGCATGGAGACCTAGGAGTAGGCTCTTTCCTAAGTACCACTGGGTGTAGTCCAAAATTAAAAAATCTTAATTGTCTGTGGCAATAGCACAGTTTACAATGCATTTGCTTTATACATGGCCTAACTGGTCAATTCCCAGTATGGTATATAGCTTGTGGATCCTGCCTGAAGTGATCCTAGTACACAGAGCCAGGAGTAAGCCCCTGAGCACTTCTAGGTATGACTCAAGATAACACGAAATATTTTTTTTTTTTTTTTTGGGTCACACCCGGCGATGCTCAGGGGTTTCTCCTGGCTCTGCACACAGGAATTACTCCTGGCGGTGCTCGGGGACCATATGGGATGCCAGGGATCGAACCCTGGCCGGCATGGGCGGCCGCAGGTGCAAGGCAAATGCCCTACCCGCTGGGCTATCGCTCCGGCCCCACAAAATAAAATTTTTAAATCAGCAAATATATTTTAACTAAGGAAAGAATACAAATCTATGTTTTCTTAAAAGTTTACCAAGACTTCTATCTTTCACTTTACCTATTAAAATTATAAGATAATATTATCTTTCAGGCATCTAATAAACTTATATTATCACTATCACTATCTTCCAGTTCATCATCTATTTGCTAGAGCGGCACCAGTAATATCTCCATATGTCCTGTCTCATACTAGTAGAACCCAAAAGGCATCCGCTTGCTCCAGGAACATAAAGAGCCTCAAACCATTATAATAGGTCATGGGAATGACCTAATATAAATGTTACCAGTATTTGGCATATTAAATACGACACGAGCAGCTTTCGAGGCTTGCCGTGTGGGGTGGCATACTCAGGTAGTCACCTCTAAATAAAGTATTTATTGATGAACCGCACGGCCGCTAGTTCATCAGAGGGAAGTCCGGATGTGGAAAATGGCGGTCTCCATGGAGTCGGGGATCATCTGGCTTGTTGTGAGGCTCTGCTGGGGTGGCAGGCCAGGGCTAGAACCTGCCATGCCTCCCAGGCGCCTCATGAGCGGCTGGGCACAGGGAGAGCAAGTAGCAGCTCTGCCCCATGTCTGAGAGTCTCTGGTTCAGCATACCTGGGCCGGATTGAAAAAAAACTGCTGCAGGGTGGGTGTCAATGATCCGGTAGTCTGGTCTGCTGGGTGGAGTTGAGAATTTGCATTCCAAAGTGGATTAATTTTGAGAACTCCATTTAATGACACATCTTTCTGAATTCAGTATGCTATAATTAAAAATATGTTTTGAGAGCATTGGAATTAAGGGATGGACAAAATGGTAAAATTAAAACATCTTTTATGCTTTTCTTTTTACATAAGTAAAGTTGATCAAATGTCAAAGGAATTAAATTTTCTTTAAATGAAGACCTGCAATGATTCTACAGGAAACACTAAAAATACGATCATTCATTATTAATAAATTGAATAAGGTGAATAAGGATTGATATAATGTAATATAGTGAATAAGGATTGACATGATGAAATATATATGTGAATCTGAAATAAAATGCAGTATTTTACCTCTATTTTTTTCTGTAGAAATACTGCAAGCCTTAGGGTTAGTATGCTGAATAGCTCCTGTACTACCAATTTGTTACTGTTGTGTGACGTGAGTGCCTACAGATTTATCCACATGCCAAAAAGAAATAATTTTGTCACTTTTGTGTGGCATTTTCATAAAATCTTTTTGGCAATTACATTTCAAATTGTTAAAAAGCACATCACATACACAAGTTTTATTTTATAAAGGATGAAAGCAAAACAAAGACTAGGTTTAATGAGGTGGGTTAGTTGAGTTGGAATTATAGAAGAAAAGAGTCCCCTCTAAGAAATTCTCCACATCAAGCAAATAATATCATTTTATAATGTTTATTGTTAGAGAAAAAATTACGAATGGACTAATATATTTTCTAATATCTATTTAACCATGTTTTAAATCTATTAAATTCAACTTCAAAGTTTTAAGAATTTAATTTTATTTATCATGTTAAATGTTCATACTGAAATTTATAATCTCAGCCAATAAAGATACATAAATCATTGCCACAATGAGATAAATATAATTTTATTTCTTTTGTAATATAAAATTCACTATAATTTTAGGGGATATTAACTATATGACAACTAGGTGTAAAACTTGTAAATTTAAACAGATCTGTATCTGGATATATAAATCTTATTGTTCCCAGAAAACTGTTGACATACTCTTATTACACACATTCATAAGAAACTATAAATTTGCGCCTAATTGGTAAACCCAAAATATATTTTGTGTACATTGCATAAAAGTTTGTGTTGCTATGGGAACTTTGGCTTTTGTTTACATTATATCGCAAACTATATTATGTGCCTTGGTTCACCTTAATGACTACCTTCATTTATTGCTAATTACACTATTTTTGCTCATTCACTCTGATGATTAACTCCTTAAGGTTAATATTGCTCATCTTTATTGAGTTAGTTTATATTTTTCTTGAATATAGAAATATGAAGCTACATTTACCTTCATTTGTGAATATTGCATTATGCATGTTACTGTTACCTGTTCATTACACTAAGTAAAAGGAGTTTTAGCTTTTATGAAATTTGCAAAATTACATTTATGAAAATTATAACTTGACCTTGTTTATCTATAGGAACAACATATTTCAATTTGTAGAAAATAAAATTTATGAAAATTTTTTGTTTTCTACATTAAAATGTATCATTTCCTTATTTAAATTTCCTGCAGCACTTTAGACATGAAATCTAGCTATTAAAAACTTGTTCACACTTTTAATGTATAGGAAAGGACATGTGTACTCTGAATACAGTTTGAGACAGTAGAATATTATATGATTGGTTAGTAAGTGATTGTACTACATTATATTTATAACTACAGGACAGAAATTGAATCTCAATTAGCTTTTCCCTATTTCTAATTCAAGTCTATGGATTATTTTAATATAGACAAACTGGGCCTGAGCTCTTTATTAATAAATGTTCACTGGGTTCTTTCTCTGTTCTAGAAAGTGCTAGGTATTGGTATTCATGGTAACAGATGTAAAATATTATAAGGCTATAAATATGTAATAAGCAAACATTATATAGCCTTTCAGAGTCTGCATTTTATAAAGTGTTATAACATCCCTTATGATTATTTTTACTTCCAGTTTGACATTATTGTGTTTCAAAATTTTTTCTTTTTTTATTATACCACAGGGAGGTATACAATTACAAAGATGTTCTTGTTTGGGTTTCAGGCATAGTGTTCCAGCACTCATCCCTCCGCCACTGCCCATTTCCCACCACCAATGCCCACTGATTCCCTTCCCACTCCTCTAGCCTGCCTCTAGGGTTGACACTTTGCCTCTTCTCTCTCTCTCTGTCTCTCTCTCTCTCTCTCTGTCTGTCTCTCTTTCTCTGTGTGTTTCTCTGTGTGTTTTGTGTTTTTTTTCAAGAGATTTCTGAGTCACAAGCAATATTACAAAAGAAATCAAATTACAAATTGACAAAAAAGGCATTTTTCAATTCTGATTATTCAAATGATCCTTTTCACCTTTTTTTTTAAATGAGGTTGTGTTAGCTTAAAATGTTGTATGTATTTTATGAGTACAGGTGCTTGCCTCTCCTCTTATGTTATCACACCATTTACCACTCCAAAAATCCTCCACTATAGTCCACTGGATCTGCCCCACCTTTTATTTATTTATTTATTTATTTATTTTTGGTTACATCCGGTGATGCTCAGGCGTTATTCCTTCCTCTTTTGCTCAGGAACTACTCCTGGCGGTGCTGAGGGCCATATGGGATGCAAGGCAAACGCCTAACTGCTGTTATATCGCTTTGGCCCCAGTTGCACCCTTTCTTTCCTACCCTTATTCCCTTATAGTAATCACATTCACAACAAATACTTCAAATGCTTATTTGGATATGCTTTTGTCTGTTCCGTTGCTTTCTTCACTGAGTGAAACCATTGGGTATTTTTTTCTCTTTCTGACTTATTTAGCTATTATAAATAGTACTATGACAAACATAGGAGTGCACGTATCTTTTGGATTTGGTGTTTTTATATTCTTTGGATAGATTCTAGGAGTAGAATTGCTGTATCATATGGTAGATCTACTTTTAACATTTTGAGGAAACTCCTGTTTCCATAGAGCTGTTTTCTATAGAAACTGCTCTAGTTTACATTCCTATCAGCAGTCAATGAGAGTTCCTTTTTTCTACACATCTCAACCAACACTCATTTTCAGACTCTTACAAAAATTTCCTTTAATTATAGTTCCTTGATTAACAAAGTAGGTCACAGTCGAGTTTCTTGACTGCAAGATTCCAGTGCAAAACCCACCACTAGTGTTGACTTCCCTCCACCAAAGTCCCCAGGTGTACCTTCCAATTCCTAGCCTGGCTCCTTGACAGGCATATTTTTTACATTAGGTTAGTATAGACTGGATCTCCTGCTTTCAGTGTGGTTGCTTCTGTGTTAGAGATATACAGATATACCACACCTCTATACCACCAATGTCTCTGAGACCCTGTCCCATGCCCCTGCTACCTCCGATTCACCACTTTTTTGCTGTCCCTTTGATTTCTTTTCTTTCTTAACCTCCTCATTTCCTTAGAATAGAGAAAAGAATAATATAGGTATCTCCTTTTGGTACCTTACATTCTATTTTCCTTTTATTCTACATAGCACAGATAAATGAGATTATCCGGTATTTGTTTTTCTTCCTGGCTTCTTTTTTATATTTTAAAGTATTTTATTATACCACCATGAGATATACAATTACAAAAATGTTCATATTTGGGTTTCGGTCATACAGTGTTCCAGCACCCATCCCTCCACCAGTGCCCATCTCCCACCTCAACATCCCTGATTCCCTCCCCCCTTTCCCAGCCCGCCTCCATGGCAGGTTCTTTATTTCTTTTCCTTTCTCTCTCTTTCTCTTTTCCTTCCCTTCCAGATTGTGGATTACAGAACATACATTAAAGGGTTGTCATGTGTATCTTTTTGTTTGTATTTAATGCTCAGTTCTAGGTTGATATTAGTTTTTTTCGACAATTGTTAGCACACTGTTCCATTTTCTGTCTTACCTAGCCTCTGACTCCCACACGTTTGTGATAATTTCCACCTTTGACAAGACCTCCTGATACAAGTTTCACTTGACCTTGGATTTTGGTATCATAATATGTACATATATATTTATGTCATGCAAATAAATGCAGTCAATCTATATCTGTCTCTCTCCTTCTGGCTAATTTCACTCAACATGATCTTCTCCATGTTCATCCATTTATAGGTAAATTTCATAACTTCATTTTCCCCTAATAGCTGCATAGTATTCCATTGTGTAGATGTACCAAAGCTTCTTTTTCCAGTCATCGATTCTCAGGCACTCTGGTTGTTTCCAGATTCTGGCTATTATGAATAATGCTGCTATGAACATAAAACTAGGGATGGTGTTTCTGCTGTGTATTTTTGCTTCCCAGAGTATATTCCCAGGAGTGGTATGGCTGGGTCAAATGGGAGTTCAATTTCTAGTCTTTGTTTTTTTTTTTTTTTTTTTTTTGCTTTTTGGGTCACACCCGGCTATGCTCAGGGGTTACTCCTGGCTCTGCACTCAGGAACTACTCCTGGCGGTGCTCGGGGACCATATGGGATACAGGGGATCGAACCCGGGCCGGCACAGGCCAGCCGCGTGCAAGGCAAACGCCCTACCCGCTGGGCTATCGCTCCAGCCCCATCAATTTCTAGTCTTTGGAGGAATGTCCATATTGTTTTCCAGAAAGGGTGTACCAGCCGGCATACCACCAACAATGGATGAGTGTCCCCTTTTCCCCACATCCACACCAGCACTTGTTGTTCTTGCTCTTTTGAATATGTGCCAGTCTCTGTGGTGTAAAGTAGTATCTCATTGTTGTTTTGATTTGCATCTCTCTGATGATTAGTGATGATGAGCATTTTTTCATATGTTTTTTGGCCATTCGAATTTCTTCCTTATTGAAGTTTCTGTTCATTTCTTCTCCCCATTTTTTGATGGGATTGTTTGTTTTCTTCTTAGAAAGTTCTACCAGTGCCTGATATATCCTGGATATTAACCCCTTATCAGATGGGTATTGGGTGAATATTACTCTGACTTCTTTTAACATAAAACCCTCCCTGTCCCCCTTCCATTCAAGATGCAGGGAATTGTGTGATTTCACATTTCCTTGCAAACTCATAACATTCCATGTGTACTTATACCACAACTTCATAGACCATTCATCTGTTGTTGGACACTTAGGTTGATTCCATATCCTAGGTGTGCTGCAATGAATAATGTGTGCATATGTCCTGACTTTTTGATTAGGGGTCAGATATCACTCCTAGCAGAAATTGGAGAACCATATGAAAAACTGGAGATTGAACTAGGGTTGGTCACTTGCAAGACAGCCACCTTGTCCTTGTAATGTTTCTCTAGCCCCTTGAATAGTTTTGAACCTCACACTTTACTATCTGATATATCTGTAAACTGTAACATTTTTCTTTCTTTTTTTTTTCTTTTTGGGTCATACCCGGCAATGCTCAGGGGTTTCTCCTGGCTCTGCACTCAGGAATTACTCCTGGTGGTGCTCGGGGACCATATAAGATGCCGTGCAAGGCAAAAGCCCTACCCTCTGGGCTACTGCTCCGTTCCTAAAATTTTTATTTCAATGGAGCATAAGTGGAGATATTCAGTTAACACTGGATATCTATAGTGGTTTTGCGGTTAAAATAATGGTTCAGTGACCCAAAAATGTGGTGCAAAATCAGGATGAGTACACTGTCTAAAATGAGGGAGAATATTAAGAATGGAAATTAAAGGAGGGCAGAAGTGTCAGAGTTGACTGATTACTTAGAAATATATAAACACACAGGTTAGTTTTTCACATGGGGCAATTAATCCAGGTTAAGTAAGAGACAAAAGATGCAATGATGAAAATGAGAATATTATTGCCGATAGAGTGTAGAGCCTATTAAACTTGAAAAATAATGTGAGAAATGAAACCCTGAAAGTCAGGATAGTCCCCTGTGTAAAATAGTGTAGGACGTTTAGCTAACAGGGCTGCATATATGAGTCCAGAAAGGAGTAGAGTGAGAAATTACCATGAATTAAATACTGTAGTTTAAAGGTGCTTGCTGATTGTGAGACAGCCTATGGCCACACCTATGTAAATAGCCCAGTCTTTGCTCTTAACAGACCTGCTGAGCATTTTTATTTGTTTTTTTTTTTTTTTTTTTTTTTGGTTTTTGGGCCACACCCGGCAATGCTCAGGGGTTACTCCTGGCTCTGCACTCAGGAATCACTCCTGGCGGTGCTCAGGGGACCATATCGGATGCCGGGATCCAACCCAGGCCGGCACAGGCCGGCGCGTGCAAGGCAAACGCCCTACCCGCTGGGCTATCGCTCCGGCCCCGAGCATTTTTATTTGTTTGCTACTATTAGAGTCACACTCTGGGGTACTCAGGACTTATTCTTGCCTCTGCCTTAGGTGGGACTCCAGGAACCATATGAGGTTCCAGGAATTGAACCCTTTTAGGGGGCAGCGCCCCTGCTTTCTGTACTATCTGTCCTCAAACTATTCTTGTACTTTCTGTACTATCTGTCCTCAAACTATTGTTAACAAAAAAAGCAGTAGTTTGAAAGTCTGGAGCCAGGGAGGAGAAGCAGATTTTGTGTTTAATAAATGTCCAGATTATTCCTTGCTCTGGGCTGTTGAGCTAAATTGCAGCTTGAACATGCCACAGTCTGTCTCTGTCTTTGCTACTGATCCTGCTTGGGTCAGTCAAAGGCGGTCAAAGGTGCCAATCTGGTTGACTTTATTGTGATAAATCACTACATACAACTCCCATGAATGACTAATAAGTCACTGTAGGCCCAACACAGGTGTGATTAATGTGACTGACGTTCCTTGAAAATAGCGCCATGCCAAGCTTTGGGAAGTTTCAAAGAGGTTGCTTATGTCTTCGATCATAATAGAGAAAAGTTATGCAACTCTTCTTGTTTAACTCTCTCTATATTCATTTTTCTCTGTGGTACAAATAAGCTTTATCCCTCTAGTATATGAATATAAGTGAACTTGTCTTATAACATAATTTCCATGAAAACAGTCATATCAGATTTTTACTATAGTAAAATTGCTCAGGGAGATTATTTGATGTTCTTGGCAAGAGCAATGAAAATGAGACAGATTTTTGTAGATTTCTTAAAAGGTAAATGTATATGAAATTCTAGGAGTTATGTGTCGATAATTAAGGAGACCAAGTCACTTTTACAAGAGGGAAATAAAATACTATAGCTTGAAGTTTAGAGACTTCAGGAAGAAAGTCTATAATTGCACTGTGATTCCCTAATAATAGTATTTTAGAGGACAAGTTTACAGCTACCTTTAGACAGTGTAAAAGAAGCTCACAAGTAATCTTTTCCCAAGAGTTGACATTGAATGGAATGGGGCACCAAGAAAAATTTATAACTATAATGAGTTTAAATATCTCTCTCTTTCTCTCTCTTATGTATATATATATATGAACTATTATATATATATATAGTTCATCTTTTGAAATAGTGTGATAAAATATAATATAACAAAAAGTCCTCTTCTAGAAGTATTGCAAAGTTGGGGTCCATGTAAAATTGTGAGTGAGATCATTTTAAGTTGAGAAAGTATAAATTCAGTATGAGCCCACATACCACGAAAAGTTTTCCAATAGGAAAAGAAAGCAGTGGGGAAACTCTAGAGCCCTTAATCTTATTTTATGGTGGAATTCATGTATTGAAAAGACTGGGAGAACAGTCCCCACACATTCAGAAATGAGTCAGTTTCATGTCTCAAGCTGATTATAAACTATTCAGGGCGGCAGCCTCCCACAGCTGACTTTAACAGTCATTAGCATAGAGGGTGGTGGCTAGTTCAGTTTACCACCTGTACCCTGAAGGCTCAGAGCCTAATCATCAGGCAAACTGGGGATTTGCTTAGCACCAAAAAGTTGTGTAACATAACTTTTATTTATTCTAAAAAAAAGATAGCTATTCAATAGTATAGTCACCCAAATATAGTTAAGCCATTCCTTGCCCCGATTTGTTATACATTGGCATATTAGACTAATCTTACAAGTTTAGGGAGCTCTATTTTATTTAAAACTCTTTCAGCTCACCATTCCATCTGACAAACATAGGTCATATTGTTTCACATCATTTCTAAGTTTTGAAACAGAATTTTCATACAGTCCTGTAGACTCAGGACTATTTATGGCCTAGGAAATACTTTCTGGTTAATTCCACAGACTTTAATGCTAAAATATGTGCAGAAGTGCTAAAAATAATATCTTATTTTTCTTTTTTGAACACATTGAGGGTTTAATATTTAAAGTGTTTCTTGTATTGTATCCTAAGTAAAAATTTACTTGGAATGTGTATTAAAATTGTGAAAGTTTTGCAGAGTGGAAAAATTGTCAAGGAACATGTTTCCTTGACTAAGAACAGAAGTACCCAAACTTATGAGGTTCACATTTTTGTTACACATTGTCAAATGTTAAGACTCAGTTTTTTTTCTCTTTGGGTCACACCCAGCGATACTCAGGATTACTCCTGGCTCTGAACTCAGGAATCACTCCTGGCCCTGCGTGGTGGACCATATAGGATGCTGGGGATCGAACCCGGGTCTGCATGCAAGACAAACGCCCTACCTGCTGGACTCTCGCTCTGGCCCAAGACTCAGTTTTGAAACCACTTTATATCACATCATAATTATTTGATTATGTAATAATAAGTGTTCTCTACTGGTAGGTTTAAACAATATCAGATATCTGTATATGTATAGATCAAGTTAATAAATCATGTAAACTTCACTTGTATCACTTTTATCACTTGTTTTCCCGTTCTTCATCAATTTTCCAGAGTGGGTGCCAGAAACATCTCCATTAGTTGAGAATGAAGTTCATTATTGTTACTGTTTTTGGCATATTGAATACACTATGGGTAGCTTGCCAGGCTCTGTAGTGGTTCTGGGTTCATCCTAAGTGGCCCAGTCCTTTTCTATTTCAGACCATCAACCATCCAGAGCCCATGGGGCAGAGACCTGGCTGTAGACAAGTCTGTGTCCTGTCTGCCACCTGCTGGCGCAGCCAGGCACTGCAGCGATACTTGCAACACCTCGAAGAGTAGGGAACAAGATGTATACAAGAAACAATTGCAATGTGTAGCAATAGATCAACATGAATGTTAATAGCAAGACTGGGACGTAGCTCACTTTGCATATGTGAGGCCCTAGGTTCAATCCCTGGCACCATGTCAAAAAAGAGAGGAAGAAAAATAAAAAAGAACACTAATAGCACTGCTGGGGCTGCAGAAATAATACAGCATGTAGGGCATTTGCCTTGCATGCAGTCAACCCAATTTCAATCCCCAGCATTCCACATGTTTCCCTAAGCAACAACAGGAGTAATTCCTCAGTGTGGAGCCAGTAGTAACCCATGAGCATCTCTGGGTGTGTGGAACCAAAAGTAAAAGTAAAATAATAAAATAAAATAATAACAACAATAACAATAACAACAACAACAATTTAGAGATGACTACAAGAGTATGCTACCCACACGGCAGAGCCTGGCACTCTACCCATATCGTATTTGATACGCCAAATGCCAGTAACAATTATAGACCTCATTCCTATAACCTGATGGAATGGTTTGAGGCTTTTTATGTTTCTGGAGCAAGCAGGTGCCCTTGGGCTCTACTTGCTTGAGACAGGACATATGGAGATGTTACTGGTGCCCGCTCGAGCAAATCAATGATGAACGGGAAGACAGTGATGCAGTGATACAGTAAATAATAATAGGGCCAGAGTGATAGCACAGAAAGTGCCTTGCACTTGGTCTACCTGGGTTTGTTCCCCGGCATCCCATATGGTCCCCAAGCATTGCCAGGAGTAACTCCTGAGCATCGCCTGGTGTGACCCAAAAAGCAAAAATAAATAATGACCCCCCAAAACCAAAAAAAGTAATCATAATAAATAATAATAATAGTAACAATAATAATAATAGCACTGCTAAAATTGTCCCTCAAAACTCTACCAGAAGAGGCTGGAGAGATAGTACATACATATGGTAGATTATTTGCCTTGATTAAGGCTGTGGCCACAAATCTACTTCCAGGGCGGAGTGACAGCACAGTGGGTACGGTGTTTGCTTTGCTTGCAGCCAGCCTGGGTCCTGGGTTCGATTCCTGGCATCCCCTATGGTTCCCCGAGCATAACTAGGAATAATTCCTGAATGCAGAGCCAGGAGTAACCCATGAGCTTCTCCAGGTGTAACCCCCAAAAAATCAGGTAAATGGATAATGAATTAGATAGTTAAACAATGTAGTATTATGCAGCAGTAATACAAAATAAGTCAGGTCAAGATGGTAATACTCTAGTAGAGTACTTGCTTCAAAAGGGTACATCAGGTAGGGAGCTGGCCTTGCACACGGCCTACTCAAGTTCAATCCCCAGCATCCTGCCAGGAGTGATCCTTGAGCACAGAGCCATAAGTAACCCCTGAATATCTCTAGGCGTGGTCCCAAAATAAAACAAACAAAAGCTATGCCCTGGGACCAGAGTGTTAGTACAGTGAGTAGTGTTTGCGTTGCACATGGCCACCCCAGTTCGATCTCCAGCACCCCATATGGACCTCTGAGCACCGTCAGGAGTAATTCCTGAGTGTGGAGCCAGGAGTAACCCCTGAGCATCTCCGGTGTGACCCAAAAAGAAAAAAAAACTATGCCCTTAAATTCAACACTTATCACTGTATCACTGTATCACTGTCTTCACGTCTTCCCGTTCATCATCGATTTGCTCAAGCAGACCCCAGTAACATCTCCATATGTCCTGTCTCATGCTAGTAGAGCCCAAGGGCATCTGCTTGCTCCAGGAACATAAAGAGCCTCAATCCATTCGGAATGAGATATATAATTGTTGCTGGTATTTGGCATATCAAATACAACACGGGTAGCTTGCCAGGCTCTGCCGTGCAGGTAACATACTCTTGTAGTCATCTCTAAGTCCTGCATTTATTGATGAACCACGGGGCCGCAAGCAGGCGCGTGAGCCGGGCTGTGATAAGCTCTTCTTCCGGGTGGAGGAGAGGGGAGTTCAGATGTGGAAAATGGTGGCCCTCAAGGAGTGGGAGGTTGTCTGGCTTGTTGCGAGGCTCTGCTGGGGTGGCGGGCCATGGCTAGAACTGCCATCCCTCCTGGGCACCTCATGAGCGGCTGGGCACAGGGAGAGCCAGTAGCAGCTCTGCCCCATGTCTGTGAGTCTCTGTTCAAGTTCAATCCCCAGCAACCAGCCAGGAGTGATCCTTGAGCACAGAGCCATAAGTAACCCCTGAATATCTCTAGGCGTGGTCACAAAATAAAACAAACAAAAGCTATGCCCTGGGACCAGAGTGATAGTACAGTGAGTACTCCTCACAGGAGTGGGAGGTTGTCTGGATGTGAGGGCGATCTGGCTGTGACATCTGTCACCCCATTGATCGCCAGGGTTGATTCGGCTGATCTGGCTGGCTAGGCGGGTGTCCCCTTCCTCCCTCACCGCTCCATGTGTGTCCCTCCCGAGCTGTGTGCTCGGTCGAAGAGGTCGGCCTTCCCGAATAGAGACGGACTGGTCTTCGGCGAGGGTATAGGAGTAGCTGCGCTCCCCTGCTAGAACCTCCAAACAACACTTACAATTATATTTAATTCAATACTAATGATATTAAAAATTACCAACTACAATTTAAGAAAAAGTCTATCTTTTTTTTCATAAAATTGCTCATACAATGTGGAAATAAATTTGGTACAATTTGTGGTAATTTTTATGAAATATTCTTTATTAGTTTTGTGAAGAATCAATGAAAAGGATAAAATGTTATATTTAAGAGAAATATTAGTTTTTGTTTTTTTATTTAGGGATTTGGGGCCATAGTCAGTGGTGCTCAGAGATTGCTCCTACCTCTGAGCTGCAGGGTCACTCCCAGAAGTGTTCAGGAAATTCTATGTGCTGTTGAGGTCAAACAGAGTCTACAGTGTGCAGGGAAGGTGCCTGTAGGACAAGTGCCTGCACTCCTGTATCTCCAATGTAATAAGTCAGTTTTTAAGTATCACTGTATCACTGTCTTCCTGTTCATCATCGATTTGCTCGAGTGGGCACCAGTAACATCTCCATATGTCCTGTCTCATGCTAGTAGAGCCCAAGGCATCTGCTTGCTCCAGGAACATAACGAGCCTCAATCCATTCCGGAATGAGTCTATAATTGTTACTGGTATTTGGCATATGTATCAAATACAACACGGGTAGCTTGCCAGGCTCTGCCGTGCAGGTAGCATACTCTTGTAGGCATCTCTAAGTCCAGCATTTATTGATGAACCGCGTGGCTGCAAGCGCGAGCCGGGCGCTGATAGGCTGGTCTGCTGGGTGGAGGTCTGACGAGAGAGAAGTCCGGATGTGGAAAATGGAGGCCCTCATGGTGGGGGGGTCGTCTGGCTTGTTGGCGAGGTTCTGCTGGGGTGGTGGGCCAGGACTAGAACCCACCACCCCTCCCAGGTGCCTCATGAGCAGCTGGTCACAGGGAGAGTCAGTAGCAGCTCTGCCCCCATGTCTGTGAGTCTCTGGACCTGCATACCTGAGCCGGATTTAAGAAAGACTGCTGCAGGGTGGAACTTCGATGAGCCGGGCACTGATAGGCTGGTCTGCTGGGTGGAGGTCTGACGAGAGAGAAGTCCGGATGTGGAAAATGGAGGACCTCATGGAGTGGGGGGTCGACTGGCTTGTTGCGAGGCTCTGCTGGGGTGGTGGGCCAGGACTAGAACCCACCACCCCTCCCAGGTGCCTCGTGAGCAGCAGGTCACAGGGAGAGTCAGTAGCAGCTCTGCCCCATGTCTGCGAGTCTTTAAGTTATTACTATTTTTTTCTGAAGTCAATTTAACATGTTCAATGTAGGTTAAAATTGATGAATCTGAAATGACTGTAGCTGAAATTTTGAAAAGACATTCTTTCACCTGCATATTAGTACACATACAAGTAAGTTAAAACACATACAATCAAAAGTAGTGTAGTGATATGCAAAAAGGAAGTTTTGAAAACTGAAGATGATATGGGATATTTAAAGGTAAATTTTGAATATACTATGGGAGTTGAGTATAATGCTGTATATATGTAATATGTATTATATATGTAATATGGGATATTTAAAGGTAAATTTTGAATATGCTATGGGAGTTGTATATACTGCTATATAAATATAATATGGGATATATAAAGATAAATTTTTAATATACTATGGGAGTTGTATATAATTCTGAATTTCACAAAGCTATATACAGATGTGTCTACCTGACAAACTGAATTATTTTCAGCATTTTTATTTATTTATTTATTTATTTATTTATTTATTTATTTATTTATTTTGCTTTTTTGGGTCACACCCGGCAATGCTCAGGGGTTTTTCCTGGCTCTGCACCCAAGAATTACTCCTGGCAGTGCTTGGGGGACCATATGGGATGCCGGGTATCGAACCCAGGCCGGCACAGGCCGGCCGCATGCAAGGCAAACGCCCTACCCGCTGGATTTTCAGCATTTTAAATCCCCAGTATTCCACTCTGCCCTACTAACTTGATAATGATGTGCAATAATGGAATTTACTCAAATAAAATGTCACATTTCTTTTTTATTAGGATATTTTTAGGAAAATGGAATTTTAACTTATTTTTCATACAAAGTTAAAAAAGTGGTCAGTATACCACTTCATATTCCTTCAAAAAAATAAGTAGGGACCATAATTAGTCCAGGACAAGTAATACAGAAATCCAGGATTTATATTGAGGCACTACATATTTCTGTATGTCCTCTAAACTAAAGGTTTATAATGAGTGAGACAAGAAATTATAATTCACTCTATCAAAAATCTGAAGAGGGAGGGAGTATTTTTTGCTATGCACAAGCTGAATCAAGTTAATGAGGCATCTAACATTGCAAAAAGAACGTTGTCTATAAATAAATTCAGTCTGATTGGGATGTATTAGTTGTCTGATAATATTCTGTAGCCTACAGATGCTTTGGGTAGAATGTCGATTTCTATTTCTTAAAAAAAGAAAGACCAGTGGAATTACTTCTGTAAATCTCCAGGTTGTTTCTTGTACGTTGCATTACAAGAACATTTTCTTTAAAACATGACTGTGCATTAAAGATATAAATTCCATAGTAGTCATAGGCAACATATATTTTCAACTGAAATCTAGATGAATCTTGAAATTTGAAGAAAATATAGCCTCATTAATATTTTTTCCTTGAAATCTGTCTCTTAGTTGCTTCTCAGAGGCAATTTAAGCTTTGAAGTCTAATAGGATGTAATTATGATGTGAGTTACTGCTCAGTTAGGTCTGTGATATTGTATATGAGCTATAGGCTTATTGTTGATGGGAAATTTGGCTTATTATTAAGTATATATTATTTCTGAGTAGCTACTGGGTGTTTCTACTAGTTTCTAAAAAGCTAAAAAGAGAGCATTGTAGAATCTAGAACTACAGTGCATATTATATTGATAATCATTTGAATTTCTCCTCAGGGATTTAAAATTCTATGGATACATGTCTCTTTGAAATAGATCATTATATGTTCATGACACATTTACTTCTATCCTTTATAATTTTAAAATTGTTTTAAATTTATGCTTTTTTTATCTTAAATATCACGGTGAAAGAATAGTTGCAAAGTGACAAATAAGTCTTCCTCTCTTTTAAGTTTCCACATACTCAGCCCTTCAACCTAACATTTAAAACTATTTGTGCTTTCTTGTGTTGTGTATTCTACAGAAAAATTTCAAGAATTTTGTGAAACATCAGGGAACTCTTTTAGTTCAATTGAAATATTTAGAATGAAATTTTCCTTTGACTTTGGGGGAATTTTGCAGATTAGTGATAACAATTTTTGTTGCCATTTTATTAGCTAATTTTATTTTTTATTACATATTACTAGTGTCAGATTGAGGTGCCAAAGGTTTGAACTTGTGGCCTTTTGATTGTCATGCAAGTGCTTTATGGTCCAGTATAACCATCTACTAGGAATATTAATCAAAATACTTTACACTGATATCTTTGTTTTCATTGGTTACATTTTATTTTATCTTATTCTTTTTCTAATAACTCCCTTTTCTGCCTTATAGGTTTTTAGGCCTTAAAGGTTTATTAAGGTTTATAGAAAGGTTATAGAATTAAAAGAAAATGTTTGTTGTCCCAAAGTTCTCTCTTTTCATAGTTCTACACATTAATAACTTTTCTTTCTCCTATTCTTTACAAACAGAACTCATAATACTAGGGATAAAAGAAATCCTCAGTAGTGCCATTTCAATCCCTTACATCACAAATGGTTCCCTGAGTGAGCACTTCCAGGAGCGGTCCCTGAGTATAGAGTCAGGAGTAGTCCCTGAACATCGTATGGATGGCCTAAACTATTTTCACCTCCCAAAAAGACTTTCCAAGTGTGTAAATCAGCCTTCTGTTGATGATAATCCTTGTGATATTCTCCATTGTTTTTCAATCTGTTTTTCAACAAATAAGAAAATCATCATCTCATAATATCACCATTTTATTTCTGTTTCTCTTTAAATGCTACACATTGTGCCTCGTCTCTTCGGCTTTTAAGGTAAGTCTGACTCACTTTCTAGTGCCATGATAAATATTTGAAATCTTGTTTCTTATTCTCTGATCATGGATTTTCAAGATGGTCAGGATAAATCTTTTTGAGTTATTTCAGGCGTTTATAGAATGTCATACTTTTGATCTTTTCATGATTTGAACTCATTTTAGAAATCATTTGTTAATGATCTTTTTGTGAAGCATTTATTCCAGATGCTGAAATTCCAGTACTATAAAGTGTCTTCAAATTTAGAGGAACTTAACTTGTTCACTGTCAGTTTCTACTAGTTAAGTGTACAGTAGTATAGCATGTTTTATTAAAATCATATGTAAATAAATATAATAACAGAAAAATAAATTTAATGGCACACTGATCCTTTGAGTAGCTAGTGAGGTTCTTAGTATTAAAATGCCAAGTTTCTTTTACTTTTTTTCCCTGTGATGCTCAAGAGTTCCTGGTGGTTCTCAGGGGACCATATGGGATGCTGAGATTGAACCCGGGATCAAGAGCGTGCAAGGCAAATGCCCTACCCGCTGCACTATTGCTCCGGCCCCTAAAAAAGTAAATTTCTGCTGGTAGTTGGTAGGTTACTAATTTTTGCACAATCTATCACTTGCCAACTTCTGTTAACTTCTTTTTCTCCTGGATCACTACCTTTCAGCCACATCAGACTTTTTTCTAAGCTCTTCAAACAAGTCTTTTTTTTTTCTTGCTTTAGAGCCTTTATGTGGACTTTCTCACTTTGAATATTTTGAAATTGTTAAAGTTTATATTCTTTTGTGAAATCAATCAATAAATAGAGTAAGATTTCCTCACATCAAACCCTATATGGCAGAGAGATTTTAGTATTTTTTTATAAATCAAAATTTCTGAGAGGATTATAAGGAAGGCAGAGATTTCAAGTTTTACTTGATCTTAATGTTTTCCATATTACATCCCTAGTGACAGATTTGTGAACTGTGGTAGAGAAAAAATAATTTTTAAGTATTTTATTATACCACCGTGAGATATACAAATAAAAAGATATACAATTAAAAAGTTCATGTTTGGGTTTTGGTCATACAGTGTTTCAGCACCTGTCCCTCCACCAGTGCCCATCTCCATACAAATAAAAAAGATATACAATTAAAAAGTTCATGTTTGGGTTTTGGTCATACAGTGTTTCAGCACCCGTCCCTCCACCAGTGCCCATCTCCCACCAACAACATCCCCGATTCCCTCCCCTTCCCCAGCCCTGCTCCATGGCAGGTTCTTTATTTCTTTTTTTCTTTTCTTTTTTTTTTTTTTTTGCTTTTTGGGTCACACCCGGCGATGCTCAGGGGTTACTCCTGGCTCTGCACTCAGGAATTACTCCTGGCGGTGCTCGGGGAGCATATGGGATGCCGGGGATCGAACCCTGGCCAGCATGGGGCGGCCGGTGCAAGGCAAACGCCCTACCCGCTGGGCTATCGCTCCGGCCCCTGGTTCTTTATTTCTTTGCCGAGAAAAATATTTTTATTGAGTTCTTGTCTCTACCAATTAATAAATATGATTTTGGGCAAAATAGTTTCTCACAATCTTCTATTTGCTGCTTTTGAGGTGGGACCAGTAAAGACTGTTGACTTTTTAAGATTTGCAAAAAAAATGAGGGTCTTTGTTTTAAAACAAAGACCCTCATTTTCCTTCCTCCCCTGTCGGGAACGCCCGCGGGGTCCCCGACAGTGTCAGGACAGAGGTTGTCTTCTACCTCCGAGGACGCCGGGAGAACAGATGAAAACTCACGAGTCTGGTGCAGTTCCAAAAATGGCTTTTAATAGTACAAAAAGCTCTTCCACAGCACTAGAAGATGGAGCAAAAGGCCAAAGAGCAAAAGACCAAAGCCAAAAGCCAAAAGCCGCAGGAGCCAAAAGCTGAAGGCTGAGGAACCAAAAGGCAAAAGGTGAAGGGGCCTCAAATCAGCCCCTTATATACACCAAAGTAACCCAATCGGGAGGTTGTCATGCCAACAAAGAACCCTAAACAGAGTGTAGTGCCACACACCCTATTGTAGGTATAAACAAAGGTTACACCAAGGACTAATCCCGAGATTATCTCTTATGTAAAACACTGGAGAGAGAGAGAGGGGGCTGATATAAAGTAATACATCTTAACTTTATGAGCTTCATGTAATCTAGATGGTACCCACAATGTCCTTCTTATTATTATCTGCACCAGGGTGATTCTGAGTATCTTGTTCTCGTGTACTGAAAGGGTCATACTCGCCTGCTTAGAGCAAACTAATATGATCCTTCCTATAGTCTACCTTTAGTCTCAGCGTAGCCAGGGTGGTAGTCTCCTGGTAAATTCTAACTGTCCCACGTTGGGTGCAGTGGGTATAAAGAGGAGCTGTGCCCAATCTAGAAAACATAGAAGTCTTAGTAGATGTATAAGTCAGAAGTTATTCAATCAAGGTGACTTCTGTAACTGCCACACCCTCTAGAAGTGTTTACATAGAAGAGAGATCTCATTAGAATGAACATTGGCTTAAATAAGATTAAGCTGGGAGTGAGCAAAACAACAAAACTCCCAGATTAGCTAAACATGTCCTCCAACAACTCTCCCTTTTTGTTTACAAAAATATAAAAATACAAGTATTCTAAATAATACATACAGAGGAGAGAAACAGAAAAGGAACAATTCCAATTACAAGGTAATATCATATGTTGTCCCAATGTCCGAATTAATTTTGAACCGAGTAAAGTTCATAGTAAAATGTCTCTGGCTGTTTGGTCATAACAGACTACAGCCTGTATTGTCCTAAATTAGTGAGAGTCAATTTCCCATAAAGTCACATCTCTGGAACAAGGTCTGAAGAACTGAAGAACTGATTCTGGAACAGCAGCATTGGTGAAGACAGGAATGAGTCTCGGGAGAGCAATCATCAGGGACTCGATGTATTATCAGGAACACTGGATCAGGTTTCAGGAGCACTGGAACAAGTATCTCGAATTCTGGAACTGGAGTCTTGAGTGCTGGAACAGGTGTCCGGAACATCGGTGTGATATCTTGAACTCTGGAACAGGAGTCTTGAGCGCTGGAGCAGGTGTCTGGAACATCGGTGTGGGCGTCTTGCAGGGCTTCTTTAGCAAGTGGACACTGGCACCGGTAACTGTACCTGTAGCTTAGGCGAGACAAAAACACTTTTCGAGGTTAATCACAAGTAGAGATTTTAAGGCTTTGTAGGGATCCAAGTCTGGGATGGAGAGAATAACATAAAGAAGCTCCAACATGGGTGGAGCAGGGAAATAAGTATGAGAATTGATGATTTTAAAATTGATAAACCTAGTGGATCAGCAGTGGAGCTGATGAATGTAATAGAGGTTTGTAGTGATCAGAAATTGAGAAGGTAGTAGTTGAGACATAACATAGACACAACATTAATCACAAACATAATGGTGGCCACCACACATGCACACACGCACACATACATTTGATCGATCAATATCTTACAGCTGTATATGTGACCCATTTAGGGTGATAAATGGTAACGAGTCAAGCGCTTCATAAATATAAAGCCGGCAAATGATGGTGAGAAAGTGTCTTTTCCTGTGAATAGAGCATTGGAAAAATTAGTTTTGCAAATTATTAAATTTTTAGCAAGCACTGTTTTAGGAGTCTCGGAGTATTGAGCACTGTAGCACAGGTTTACTGGATTCAAATATCTCATCCTGTGAACAGAATCATTAGAAAAACAATTTTTCATTGATTTAGCAAACATTTTTGTAATGAGCACTGTGCTCAGAGTCCACCCATTTTTCCACCCTTTTTTTTTAAGAAAGAAAATATTTAGGCTGTAAGGCAAGATATTAGACATGAACCATGATCACAGACTGCAAAACAAGATCATTATTAAAATGAACCAATCCAGGAAGTTTAAACAGCAATTTGCAATTTAAAAATTTAAGACTTTATATTGAAAGAATTAGTTGTTTTCTGATTCTTGGAGAATTCTAGTCTTAACAAGTCGCAGAGGAACCCAGAGTTTCTTGGCAGGGTTATCGTCTGTAGAAATGAAAGCATAGCCTCTTCCCCGAATGAGGAGGTGACCTGCAATCCATTTATCATCAATTTTCACCCAGATAGGTGAATTGACTGTTTTTGAGTTTGCATATCTTCTTGAAAGTGACGTTCAGCCGCGGTATAGGGATCTCCCTTGAGGTATATTTAAGAAGTTTAAGGTGAATAATGTTAAAGATAAAGAATCCATTGGAGGCATACTTGTTTTTCGTTGCTTTAATAGCTGAGTTTTAAGCGTTCTGTGGGCACGTTCAACTATTCCTTGTCCTTGTGGGATTATATGGAATTCCTGTAATATGTTTGATCTGCCATTCCTCGCAAAAGGATTTGAAGGTTTTGCTGGTGTAAGCAGGACCATTATCTGTTTTTATGGTATGGGGAATACCCATGACGGAGAAGCACTGGAGTAAAAATGAACAAACAGATTTAGCTCTTTCAGACGTCATAGGAACAGCCCATATGAACCGGGAATATGTATCGATGACCACATGAAGGAAAGGTTTGTTGGGAAATAAGTTAGTATGAGTTATATCCATCTGCCACAATTGGTTTGTCTGTAAACCTCGAGGATTTGCTCCTGCTACATGAGATGTACAATGTAAAGGAGCACAGACAGGACAGTTGCGGACAATTTGTCTAAGCTTGTCTCCATGGGATGCCATGGTGTACATGAAGGCGGCGGGCATTTGTATGTAGAGTCTGGTGCTCTTCCTCAGCTGATTTAAATACTGGTGCTGCCAAGAGATCTGCTGCTTCGTTTCCTCGAACCATTGGCCCGGGAGTCGGCTGTGAGAACGGATGTGGGAGATGTATATAGGGAATGTTCTATTTCGGAGGAGATCTTGTAGTTTATGGAGTAGCTCCTGAATTATAGGATTATGGGCATTTAAAGAAGCAGTGACAATTCCAGGAAATAAAACCAACTACATATGCAGAATCACTCACCACATTACATGGGCCAGATACATGGGATAGTAAATGTATCAGGGTGGCGAGTTCCACTTGTTGGGCAGATTTATAATTTGTATGCACAGTAGTGGTCAACGAAGGACCTGTAATTCCACCCCTTCCTGATGAGGAGCCATCGATATAATACACTGGAGCATCAGGAATGGGAGAGGAGCGGACAATGGTGGAAATTACAAAAAGGTGTCCTTTTCAGAAATTCCCAGGTTTTTCCAGCTAGGTAATGATAAGATATTTCTCCTGAAAAATCTGCTAAAGCTCTCTGAAGGATTTCACTGAGTGGTAAAACAGCTTCAATTTCTTTTTTAGGGTCAGGTAGTACAATTACATGGGGATCATGTCCAAGTAATACTTGGGTTCTTGATCTTCCCTTAATTATGAGGTTAGCTATCATCTCAAGGTAAGGTGTAGCAGTACGATTCTGCTTGTTATGTAAGTAAACCCCATTCTAACGGTCCAGATAATTGGGCTATAGCAGCAGTTGGAGACTCGGGAGTGTTGAAGACCAAGAACCATACCTTTTCTCCGGGATTAAATCTGGAGAGGTAAGATTTTTGAAGCCGATCCATGAAAAAAATCTAATTCCTTCTGAGCTTTAGGAGTTAGCTGCCTTGGGCTATTTAAAGCAGGATCACCTTCAAGGGTGCGGAACAGGTTACTGAGCTCACAGTTAGGAATACCAAGGAGGGGCGCACCCAGTTGATATCCCCCAGCAGTTTTTGAAAATCATTCAAGGTTTTGAGCCCTTTCTGACTAATGGAAATTTTTTTGAGGGCGCACTGTAGTGCGGTCAAGAGCATAGCCCAAATATTCATATGGAGGCTGCATCTGAATTTTTTCGGAGCTACTTGTAAGCCAGCCTCTGGTAAAACTGTCATTACATCATTATATAAATTCTGGAGATCTCTGGAATTGTCACAAGCTAGCAGGATATCATCCATGTAGTGGATGATGTATGCACCAGGAAATTTAGCACTTAATGGGTCGCGAAACCTCATCAACAAAGTGTTGACACATCGTAGGTGAATTAGTCATTCCTTGGGGCAATACTGTCCACTGAAACCTACGTAAAGGACCTTTATGATTAATGGAAGGGACTGAAAATGCAAACCTTATCCGATCATCTGGGTGGATAGGTATGCTGTAAAAGCAGTCTTTTTAGATCTATGATAATTAGCGGCCAATCTTTAGGAATAGCTGCTGGAGAGGGAGCCCAGGTTGTGGGCTCCCATGGTGACCATAGTAGAATTTACATTCCTTAAGTCAATCAGCAAACGCCATTTGCCTGATTTTTTTGTAATTACAAAAAACAGGAGAATTCCATTCTGAAAACGTTTCCTCAATATGTCCTAATTTCAGCTGTTCTTCCACCAGATTTGTTAGCGCCTCAACTTTTGGTATTGAGGGGCCACTGTGGTGTCCATATAGGTTTGTCAGACTTCCACTGAATACGGATAGGTGGTGGGCGCTTACCACAGCGGCCCCAATTAAAAAAGGGTTACCCCTGGTGTTAGGCTTATTATGGAGAGCTGGAATTGGTGCTCGACAGGGATTGGACGAGGTATGTGGATTACTGCCCCCACTGCTCCAACATGTCTCGACCCCACAAAGTTAAAGGCATAGGGGCTATAAGGCTTGACCATGGCTACGTTCCCTTCAGGGCCAATACACGGCAGCCACCTACGCACTCTGTCGGAGAAGAGAGGAGGAGATATTGCCTACCCCGCTCAGGCTATGGGACACTTTCTTTAGGGCCCAGTTAGAGGGCCAATACTTGGTGGAGATTATGGATATGTCTGCCCCTGTATCCAACATGCCTTTGAATTTCCTTTTATAAATTTCAATGGGTATAACCGGCCGCTTGGCCTGAGAAATTCTGGCAGTGTACCCAACTAGATAGTTAGCAGGTGGCTGGTGGGCTTGGTTCTGTGTGGCTGCATAACCAACAATGAAGTTGGCAGAATGGTTGGTACTGTTTAAGCCACCAGCTGTAGGGTGTTCCGGACTGACTACACGGATCCTCAAAAATAATAATAGTTTAGCAAGTGGTTCCCTTTTAAAAGTCCATTTAGTTGGCACAGATATTGACAGTATTATCTCTCCACGAGATTCAGGATCCAGAAGTCCGAAATGCACCATAATTCCCTTAGAATTTCAGCCCAATCGCTCCCTGAATTAAACCCATACTACCTGGGGAGCAGGTCTTTTATCCCTGTTTTTAGCATGGGGGGGTCTTGACTTGGGTCTATTGTGACAGTCTTAGGGCAAAGAATGTCGAGACTGCCACTGCCTGATGTGGTAGGCTGAGAGTATTTATTGATTGTAATTCTGTGGGTTCTGATTCGGAGGATACTGGGCAGGTGGGATGAATGAGGGTGCCCCTGGATTCAGCTGGGCCTGGGGCTGGCCCCACCCAGCTTCCCGCATTGGGGGAGGCATAGGTGTGATTTGAGCCTGCGGAACTTGTGGAACCTGGGAGGGAGTCCATGTAACATTTCCATGAAGGATTATTAGGATGTTGCCCTGTATTGATAGTTTTAGGGAGATGGGCAATCTCTACGGTTGTGCCCCTTCCCTCCACAGTTAAAGCAGGTTATCTGTCCAGATGAAGCCTGAGGCTGGAACTTCGTCCTCCGAGACCGACAGTCTCTGGCCCAATGTTTTCCTTTCTGCACCTTGGGCATGGTCCAGGTGGAGCCCTCCGAGGGTGGAGCTGCGATATTAGAATAGTTTCTCTTGTTTGTTTGTTTATTCTTTGAAGTTTATTGTTTCTCCCCTAGAGCTGTCTGACATTTCATCCCCCTCCTGATCCTCCTGCTGTAAGGGATAAGGCTCTATATCTTCCTGTTTTTATGGGAGGTTAAACCGACATTTCTACAGGCCTTTAGATACCCCATGAGGTCAGCCTTTTCCTTAATACCATATAGCAATGCTCGACATTTTTGATTAGCATTCTCATATGCTAAGTTTCGTTTTAGGATTTCTTGAGTGGTTGGGTCTTGAACCTGTCTTTGGATTGTTTCACATAATCTCCCAACAAAATCAAAGTATGGTTCATCACGACCCTGGTAAATTTTTGTATAGCTACCTAGAAATTCTGGGTGGAACCCTATCTCTTTCCCACGCCTTTAATGCTGTCTCCCGAACCCATTCTTAAAATAGGTTCAGGTAATGTCGCTTGTTTTGCTTTGTTTTTCCATTCCACCTTCACCTTTTAGCATGGCAAAAGTTATAGTATGGCCTGATTCCTTTTCTCTTAAAGTGTCAATATTCTGGTTAACCCCATCTGCATACCACATATGCCATTGCATGTACTGTGATTTGTTTAGACAAGTATCGCCTACCGTTTCAAAGTCTCCCAATACCCACTGACTACTTCGCTCCAATCAGCTAAATATTTTAAAGTATAAGGACTTGATATTCCAAACCTGTCGTAAGCCTTCCTAAGCGGGGTTATTGCCTCAATTTTTAAGTCCTCATGAATCGGTTTTACTTTATCTTTAGATTGGTCATGAGAAAGATTGCTGGGCTTTGCTCTTTGACTCGAGCTAATCTGTTCCTCCCTTCTTCCTCATCAGAGCTTGTGGTATCTGGCAGAGGAACATCTACCCATTGAGGGTATTAACTCTAGGGAGATTTTCAGCTTGGGAATTTGCCTCCTCTGGTTTTCCTGTTCTTCTCTAAGTTATCAGCTACATTAGAATTCTTTTTAGATTTTTTTGCTGGGAATGCATACACCTTTTTCAAGTCTACAGCTTTGGGGCGTGTCTGTGAACGGCTTTTAGTTGGTTCACGCCTCAGTATTGGGTATGCACTAGGTCCTGATTGATAAGTTATGAAATCAGAAATCTCCCTTAACACATCCATTTCTTGGTTTAAGTTTTCCAAGTTTCCTATATATTTCTTCCTTTTGTTCTTTCAATCTTATGTGTAACTTCCAAACCTCCTCACTGTCCATCTATTCTATCTCTCTTCTGTTTGTCAATTTCTTTCTAAGATAATGCTGATTTTATCAATATCCTTCTTCTGCTCTCCTCAAACTTTTTTTCAAATTTTAAATCCTGTTTAATAATTTTATTTTTCCTGTTCTTCTAATTTTTCTTTGAATTTTAAATCCTGTTCTTCTAATTTTTCTTTGAATTTTAAATCCTGTTCTTCTAATTTTTTCTCAAATTTTAAAATCTGTTTAATAATTTTACTTTCCTGTTCTTCTAATTTCTTTTTCAAATTTTAAACTCTGTTTAATAAGTCTGTCCTCAAGCTTTAAGACCAGTTTACCTGTAGTTTTATGATTCTCACTTATTTCCTTTAATCCCTTGAGTAAACCTCGTCCCTAAAGATTGCATTCAAATTCTTACTTTCTTCCCTCTCTCTATTAAACATTGTCCTTACACAAAGTTACAGTTTAAAAAATAGCAAGGACCCAGATGATTTGTGGAAAAGATTGAGTGGTTCTCAGAAAGGAACTTTATTGACTGGGCTATGTGATTCTTTGACCCAAAAAAGGTAACAACATATCTATACCACGAATCCATCATTTCACTCCACGGTTCGGGCGCAGATG
>JAJIBD010027662.1:0-28155 GCA_021461705.1 Cryptotis parvus | reverse complement strand
CTTGCCTCTTCCGCTGTCTCCTCTCTGTGGGGCATTAACACCGGTAGCAGTCATCTTGGCCTACACTGGCTGGGCCCAGCCAGGAACCCTAAGTTTGGGGTTTTCCTATTGCTTATTTGTATGCCAGAACTTGTGTAAATAAAGCATTTTGAAACTTTGCTGGATTCTCACGCTCTCTCTCTGTCCGCCAGCCGCTGATCCCTAGGGCAGAAGGGGATCCCTGACCCTGCTCCCAGAATTTGTGCGGGCGCCCCAGCATTCCCACAGCACATCATGTGGTAGAGCACATGCCTAGAAGAAGCAGTATCCTGGCTCGATGGTGGGGGAGGGTTGAGGCCACTTCTAGTGATTCCAGACATTCCTCCTGGTGCTGTGCTCAGGGATCACTCCTGATGATCTCAGGACCATATGAGAGCTGGGGAGGAAACCCAGGTCAGGCACATGCGAAGCAAATACCCTACCTTCTATACTACTGCTCTGGTCCTGGTTTTGCCTCTTGGTTTATAACCTGGACAAATAACCAAAAGCCAATGTATTTCTTTTTGTTTAGCTTTTTTTTTTGGTTTTGGGTCACACTCCAGCAATGCTCAGGGTTATTCCTGGCTCTGCACTCAGGACTAACTCCTGGTAGTGGGGACCATATGGGCTGCTGGGGAATCGAACCTGGGTCAGCTGCCTGCAAGGCAAACACCCTACCCACTGGACTATCGCCCGGCCCCAAAATCTAATGTATTTCTGATAGTCCTCAGCAGAACCTATCAGAACTGTATATTTGATTAACTTTACAAGTACTTCAAATTCAACTAAGAATTGTTATTCAAAATCAAATCAAACTCTTACTTGTTTTGTGGTTTTGACTTTGCAACAGTTCCAAAATGCATGTTTCCCATCCAGGTAATACATTTTAAAGCATACTTATTCGCTTTTAAAGATATTGTGTTCTAGGCCTGGAGAGATAGCAGTCAATAAAGTGCATGCCATTCACATGGCAGACCCACACAGCATCACATATGGTCCTCCCAAAGCACCAACAGAAGTGACCCTGAGAACAAGAGCCAGGAAACCCTGAGCCCAGCTTGGCGTGGCCCCAAACAATACAAAAGATGTATTCTTTTCTGAGCCCAGACCTAGGGTGAACTCCCACTTCACATATATTATCTGTAGAACAGTGAACATCTCACTGATGCTCTGAGGACCTTCAATTCTATTCATCAACTTGGAATAATATTTCATTCTTCAAGGTATGAGGTTAAAAGCGCCAGAGGGAGTGGAGCAATAGTCCAGCAGGTAGGGCATTTGCCTTGCACATGGCCGACCTTGGTTCAATCCCAGGCATACCATATTGTCCTCCTCAAGCACTGCCAGGAGTAATTCCTGAGTGTAGAGCCTGGAGTGATCCCTGAGTGTCACCAGGTGTGACCCAAAAAAGAAAAAAAAGCGCCAAGAGGGGCTGGAGCGATAACACAGCAGGTAGGATGTTTGCCTTGCATGTGGCTGAACTGAGTTTGATCCCCTGGCATCCCGTATGGTCCCCCCAAGCCCCATCAGAATTAATTCCTGAGTGCAGGGCCAGAATAACCACTGCTGAGTGTGACAAAATAAATAAATCACTTGTATCACTTGTCTTCCCATTCATCGATTTGCTCAAGCGGGCACCAGTAACATCTCCCATACATCCTGTCACATGCTAGTGTAGCCCAAGGGCATCTGCTTGCTCCAGGAAGAGACTCAAACTGTTCCATCAGGTCATGGGAATGAGGTCTATAATTGTTACTGGTATATGGCATATCAAATACGACATGGGTAGCTTGCCAGGCTCTGCTGTGCAGGTGGGATACTCTTGTAGTTGCCTCTCATCTCGTGCATTTATTGATGAACCACGCTGTCACTTTTTGCCGCTAGCTGGGCTTTTGGATCAGCTTCCTTCTGCTGCGAAGCTCTGACGAGTGGGAGTCCGAATGTGGAAAATGGCGGCCCTCATGGTGGGGGGTTCATTCTTGTGAGGCTCTGCTGGGGTGGCGGCCAGGGCTAGAACCAGCCATCCCTCCCGGTGCCTCATGATGAGCTGGGCACAGGGAGAGCTGGTAGCAGCTCTGCCCCATGTCTCTGGATCAGGCATACTTGGCTGGGCTTGAAAAAGACTGCTGTAGGGTGAGTCTCTGATGAGCAAATCAATAGATGAATAAATGTGCCAACACTCAAAAAGTGCTATCTTCACCACTATTTTCACAATTCTATCTTTCCTTATATAGAAAGGAAATTTCGCCTCATACTAGCTGATAGGATTTTTTAAAGCTGATACAAAAATTGCAGGACATGCATCTAGAGGGGCCGCTTATGAAGTTCTGCTTTTTAACCCCAAGTCTTCTTTCATCCAGAAACTACTTTTTATAACAGGGGAGCAATAGTTGCCCAGAGTCAACTCCTGCCTCATGCCACCCACCAACTAAGCCTTCTCCATGACCTCAGGGCCAGGCCTCAGAGAATCTACAGTGTGCTGGGGAAGAGTGAAACTCATCACTGAGAGAAATGTCTTTGGCAACTTCACTGGCTCCCCGAACTCCAGTGAAATTGTCTTAATATGTTGGGAAACGCCAGGCAGAGAGTGTGACATACTTGATAGAATTATGTGATGAGCAGAAGGACTCTTTAATAAAAAGATTCAGATGAGTTTGGCCGCCCTTCCTTTCTCGTGAGCTAAGGCAAAAAAGCATATGGGAGCTGGGCTGATTACAGCACCTTCACAAAAATACAGACCAAAGGGCATTAGCAATAGCTGTTTGCTGTGACAGGTCAGACTGTCAGCCCTGCACTCATTTTTTTTTTATTTTTTTTATTATACCACCGTGAAACATACAATTCAAAGGTGTTCATAATTGGTTCTTGGTAACAGTATTCCAGCACCCCATCCCTCCACCAGTGCCCCATTTCCACCACCAATGTACCTCTCCCCTCCCGTCCCCCACCCGCCTTAATAGCAGGTACCCCAGTTTCCTCTTTCCTCTCTCTCTCTCTCTCTGTCTCTGCATCTCTCTCCTCTTATTTTACACATTGTTGGCTAGCCCTGCAGATATTTAGAGTTTATCACTTAAGTCTCTTTGTGTATATTCAGTGGTGAGTTTTAATCTGCCATTACCATTTCCCATATTTATTAAAACACTGGTATCTATATCCTATTAATGAATGCAGTCATTCTATATCTGTCCTTTTCCTTCTGACTAATTTCACTCAGCATGATAGACTCCATGTCCATCCATTCCTGCACTACTTTTTTTGTTTAAATTTATTTTATTATACCACCATGATATATACAATGACAAAACTGTTCATGAATAGGTTTCAGTGATAGTGTTCTAGTACCCATCCCTCCACCAATGCATATTTCCCACCACCAATGTTCCCTCCTCCTTCTCTCTCTCTCTCTCTCTCTCTCTCTCTCTCTCTCTCTCTCTCTCTCTCTCTCTCTCTCTCTCTCTCTCCTCTATTCCACATTGTGCCTTACAGTACATACATTTAGGGTTATTATGTATATCTTTTGCCTACATTCAATGTTCAGTTCTAGACTGGTATTACCATTTCCCAACAATTATTAGCACACTTATCCCTTCTCTGTCTTAACTAACCTCTGACTCCCACTCACTTGCAGGGGAGATTTGAACCACTGACAAGTCCCTCCTGTCCATGTTTTGCCTGACCTTGGATATTAGCATCATGCTATTTTTTATATCCCATAAATGAATGCAGTCATTCTATATCTGTCCTTTCCCTCTGGCTAATTTCACTGAACATGATGCTCTCCATGTCCATCCATTTATAGGCAAATTTCATCATTTCATTTCCTAACAGCTGAATAGTATTCCATTGTGTAGATGTATGAAAGTTTCTTTATCCAGTCCTCTGCTCTCGGACACTCATGTTGTTACCATATTCTGGCTATTGTGAATAGTGCTGCTATGAACATAGAAGCGCAGATGGTGTTTCTGCTGTGTGTTTTTGGGCTCCCAAGGTATATTCCCAAGAGTGGTATTGCTTGGTCAAATGGGAGCTCAATTTCTAGTTTTCGGAGGAATATTCATATTGTTCTAAAAAGGCTGTTCTAACAATCAACATTCCCAGCAACAATGGATGAGAGTCCCTTTCTCCCCGCATCCATGCCAGCACTGATTGTTCTTGCTCTTCGGACGTGCCAGTCTCTGTGGTGTTAGATCATATCTCATTGTTGTTTGGATTTGCATCACCTTGATTATTAGTAAAGAAGAGCATTTTTTCATATGCCTTTTTGCCATTCGATTTTCTTCTTTGACAAAGTTTCTGTCACTCTTCTTCTCCCCATTTTATTTTATTATTATATTATTATTTTTGCTTTTTTGTGTCACACTGGCAATGCTCAGGGGGTTTCTCCTGGCTCTGCACTCAGGAATCACTCCTGGCGGTGCTCGGGACCATATGGGATGCCGGGGGATTGAACCTGGGCTGGCACAGGCTGGTTGTGTGCAAGGCAAACGCCCTACCCACTGGACTATCGCCCGCCCCTCTCCCCATTTTTGATGGGGGGCATGTTTTCTTGTAAAGTTCTACCAGTGCCTGATATATCATGGATATAACCCCCTATCAGATGGGTATTTCCCACTCTGTGGGTTGTCTTTGTATCTTGGTCACCATTTCTTTGAGGTGCAGAAGCTTTTCAGTTTTATGTAGTCCCGTATGTTTATCTTTGCTTCCAGTTGCTTTATTAGTGGTATTTCATCTTTGAAGATGCCTTTAGCTTCCAATGTTGTAGAGGATTTTACCTATGTTTTCTTTTATGTACTTTATGGATTCATTTGATATTGAGATCTTTAATCCATTGTTATCTGACTTTTGTGCATGGCATTAGGCAGAGGTCTAAGTTCGTTTTTTTACACATAGCTGCCTAGTTTTCCCAGCACCACTTGTTGAAGAGGTATCCCTTGCTCCACTTTGTATTTTTTTGCTCCTTTATAAAAGATTAAATGATCATATATTTGAGGATGTGTGTCAGGATACTCAACTCTATTTCATAGGTCCAGAGGTCTGTTTTTATTCCAATACCATGCTGTTTTAATTACTACCACTTTGTAGTACAGTTTGACCTGCACTATTCTTTCACTGGCTGAGGAGTAGCTCTCTCCAGTTGAAGGCCTTCCAAGGTGAAAGCCCTAAAGTGCAATTACTCCCTTGGGACCTGAGCCACAACCTCCACCGAACACAAGTTCCAGATTCACACCTCCAGGCACTAACACAGCAGGGGAAGACCAACTGTATGACAATCTGGATATCAAAGGCTCAGTCCCCATCAGAGTACTTTTTTTCAACCAAAACAGTTGGGGTTAAGGAGAGGTGAGTGATGCATAGAAAAACTCAATAATCAAGATATTTGTATAATATTTATTAAAATATAAATTTATACTAGGGAATCCATGATAAAGATTTAAAAAAAATCATAAGACAAGATGATTCAGTACTTTTCCCTTTTTAAATGACAGAAACAGGGTGGGAAACCATAATACAGCAGGTAGGGTGCTTACCTTACACGTGACTCACCTGAGTTTGATCTTCAGCACCACATATGGTCCCCCAAGCACTATCCGAATAACTCCTGAGCACAGAACCAGGACTAAGCCTTGAGCACCACCAGTTGTCCCCAAAATTAAAAAAAAAAAAACTCAAAAAAAGTAATTAAAATAAAAAGACAAGAATAGGATTACTCATTTGTCAGTATAGTATAATGGTCCCAATTATTCTTTGCAAACTACAAACCTTCAGTCTTTCTCCCTGTAAATCAGGTGCAGGCTGCCAGACAGGACATTCAAGTTCTGAACATATGGTGACATAGAACACACTCATAATGACAGTGTATTGGGTGTTTTGACATCACTCAAGATGAGAGGACACCATCAGAGGGGTTGTCTTTTCTAGAGCCAAAGAACAAGAGGTGGTTTCAAATTAGTTCACTCCCTTGTGGCTGGCTGTGACAGAACTCAGACTGCCAAACTGTAAGAAATTTCCAATGTGATGTTGGGACAAGGGCTTTTGGTCATAAGCATGCCTCCTTGCCAAAGAGTTCTACGGTGGGTCTACTGCAGTTTCCTCTCACCATGTACTCCATGTACTCAGCAATTCCTCAGGCTTCTTGTCCTCCAATGATTCAGAGATGAATGTCCCTGCTATCAGGAAACTGCACCATCTAAACAAGAATTGTTGGGGGCCAGGGAGATACCCAAAGGGGCAATATGGAGCCCCTGGTTCAATTCCTCAGGAGCCCTTGAACACTGCCAGGAATGACAGCCCCCCAAAAAGCTTTTTGATTCACTGCCTGTGTATGGCAACTTAAAAACTACCTACACATTTTTGGGGCCGGAGCGATAGTCCAGCGGGTAGGGAGTTTGCCTTGCATGCTGCCGACCCGGTTCGACGGGCATCCCATATGGTCCCCGAGCACCGCCAGGAGTAATTCCTGAGTGCAGAGCCAGGAATAACCCCTGAGCATCGCTGGTGTGACCCAAAAAAGCAAAAAAAAAAAAAAAAAAAAAAAAAACCAACCTACCTAACCTACCCTACACATTTTTTATTTTACAAAACGGTAAGATATTAAAGCAAGGGTTGAGGCAGCTCAAGTGTAGCGTTTCATGCCTCACATTTTAAAGACCCTGAGAATTTAATCTCCAACATCACAGGGCCCTATGAACACTGAAATCATTTTAAGGAATTATTTGTATTTAGTTAATAGTAATGGTGATGAAACCCAGCAGGTCTTCACACATGCAAGGTCAGTGCTCTACCACTGAGCTACATTTCCAGTGGTGTTGGCAGTCACCTGGCAGTCACCCATCATCAGTGTTCAGTGAGTTGTGTGGTGTTAGGGATCAAAGTCAGGATTTCTATTAGTCTTTTTTACTCCAGCTTTTTGAGATATCTCCTAAAATGTGCAAACTTTAGAGACACCTCTCATTCTTAATATCTGTATATAATTTTGTCATCACCATTTTCAGCACACTTCAAAGTTCTCTTTGAACTTAGTTCATTACCAGCTTCCTCCAAGTAACTATGTCACCTTTCCTTTTTTTGTACTTGACATAAATGGAACACCAACACTAAGACCAAGACAGGCATATTTTTAGTATCATAAAGACCCTACTGTTCTTTGTGAGTGTCCAGAAACAAAAACACTGTCTTGGTTTTTATTGCTTTAGTTTTATCATATTTAAATTCTAATAGTATTGCCTTTTGAGTATAACTTCTTTCACATTTTACAAGTCATCATGCTATTACATATGTTAATGGTTTATTATGGTTTGTTGTGGTGTAAAATTCTAGAATTTGAAAACATTGTTTATCCATTCAACTGTTCAATGTTTGCAGTTCATATGTTATCAACGAAGAGAGCACAAACATACTTCTGACACCTGAGAGTCACTTGACTCCATTTCACCTGGGTCTACATCCTGGAATAAAAGCTTCATCATAGGCACATAGTTTTAGAGGAAACAGTAGTTTTTATTTTATTTTTTTACAAGTGATGTTTAAGATTTAATCTTAATGATACCAAAAACGTGTGCAAATGAATTACTAACAAAATTAAACAATTCCTGTAAATTAAACAGTTGAATAATCTATAGTCTTTAGATTTTTCTACTAGGTCTGTGAGGTTATGCAAAACTGAGTAGCTGACACATAAATAAGAAAGAAGAATTACTGGGAAAAAACATTAATTGAAAACCCATATCTTGCAGTTTTTTTTTTTGTTTGTTTTTTGCTTTTTGTGTCACACCCAGCAATGCTCAAGGGTTTCTCCTGGCTCTGAACTCAGGAATCACTCCTGGCGGTGCTTGGGGATCATATGGGATGCAGGGGGTCGAACCCAGGCCGGCATGGGCCAGCCGTGCAAGGCAAACGCCCTACCCGCTGGGCTATCGCTCCGGCCCCATATCTTGCAGTTTTTCTTCTATTCTTTCTTTACTCCTTTGAATATTATTAACATAAAAAGCAAAACATAAACAATCTATAATAACACAGTGTAAAGATCTTTTAGGCAAACTCTAAGCACTCAGTACTTAGTATCTTCACGCATGAAGAAACAGCCAACAATTAATCTTGCAGTTTTTTTTTCTAATATCCCTATCTTTACCACAAATTACAAGCAATCTCTCAAAAACACAGTTGCCACGTTTACTCCCATGTTGTAATGTCAGGCTTCTATAATCAGTCTAATAAGTTAGGGAAACAACTCAAGTAGAATTTTGATTTCAATGAAATTAAGTTCTAGTTAAGAACTGAGTTAAATTAAGTTATTCCACCACCAAATTAGAATTAACTGATCTTTTTTTAAAAGTATTTTATTATACCACCGTGAGATATACAAATAAAAAGATATACAATTAAAAAGTTCATGTTTGGGTTTTGGTCATACAGTGTTTCAGCACCCGTCCCTCCACCAGTGCCCATCTCCATACAAATAAAAAAAGATATACAATTAAAAAGTTCATGTTTGGGTTTTGGTCATACAGTGTTTCAGCACCCGTCCCTCCACCAGTGCCAATCTCCCACCAACAACATCCCCGGTTCCCTCCCCCTTCCCCAGCCCTGCTCCATGGCAGGTTCTTTATTTCTTTTGCCTTTCTCTCTCTTTCTCTTTTCCTTCCCTTCCAGACTATGGATTACAGAACATACATTAAAAGGTTGTCATGTGAATCCTTTTGCCTCTATTTAATGCTCAGTTCTAGGTTGGCATTAGTACCCTCGACTATTATTAGCACCCTGTTCCATTTTCTGTCTTTCCTAAACTCTGACTCCCACACGTTTGTGATAATTTCCACCTTTGACAAGACCTCCCGATATATGCTTCCTTTGACCTTGGATACTGGTATCATAATATGTACATATATATTTATGCCATGCAAATAAATGCAGTCATTCTGTATCTGTCTCTCTCCTTCTGGCTAATTTCGCTCAACATAATCTTCTCCATGTCCATCCATTTATAGGCAAATTTTATAACTTCATTTTTCCTAACAGCTGCATAGTATTCCATTGTGTAGATGTACCAAAGCTTCTTTATCCAGTCATCGATTTTCGGGCACTCTGGTTGCTTCCAGATTCTGGCTATTGTGAATAATGCTGCTATGAACATAAAAGTAGGGATGGTGTTCCCGCTGCGTATTTTTGGTTTCCCAGAGTCGATTCCCAGGAGTGGTATGGCTGGGTCAAATGGGAGTTCAAGTTCTAGTCTTTGGAGGAAAGTCCATATTGTTTTCCAGAAAGGCTGTACCAGCCGGCATTCCCACCAACAATGGATGAGTGTCCCCTTTTCCCCACATCCACGCCAGCACTTGTTGTTCTTGCTCTTTTGAATATGTGCCAGTCTCTGTGGTGTAAAGTGGTATCTCATTGTTGTTTTGATTTGCATCTCTCTGATGATTAGTGATGATGAGCATTTTTTCATATGTTTTTTGGCCATTCGAATTTCTTCCTTGCTGAAGTTTCTGTTCATTTCTTCTCCCCATTTTTTGATGGGGTTGTTTTCTTCTTGTAAAGTTCTACCAGTGCCTGATATATCCTGGATATTAACCCCTTATCAGATGGGTATTGGGTGAATATTCTTTCCCATTCTGTGGACTGCTTTTGTATCTTAGTCACTGTTTCTTTTGAGGTGCAGAAGCTTTTTAGTTTCATGTAGTCCCATATGTTTATCTTTTCTTCTAGTTGCTTTGTTAGTGATGTTTCACCTTTGAAGATGCCTTTAGCTTCAATGTCGTGGAGGGTTTTTCCTATATTTTCTTCAATGTACTTTATGGATTCAAGTCTGATATTGAGATCTTTAATCCATTTTGATCTGATTTTTGTGCATGGTGTTAGACACAGGTCCAAATTCATTTTTTTACATGTTGCTGCCCAGTTTTCCCAACACCACTTGTTGAAGAGGCTTTCCTTACTCCATTTTAGACTCATTGCACCTTTATCAAAGATTAAATGATCATGTGTTTGAGGTTGGGTGTCAGGATACTCAATTCTATTCCATAGGTCCACAGGTCTGTTTTTATTCCAATACCATGCTGTTTTAATTACTACTGCCTTGTAGTACAGTTTGAAGTTGGGAAAGGTGATGCCTCCCATCTTCTTTTTCCTGAGGATTGCTTTAGCTATCCTTGGGGGTTTATTGTTCCATACAAATTTCAGGAGGCGTTTGGTCAATTTCTTTTGAAGAATGTCATCGGTATCCTCATAGGGACTGCATTGAATCTGTACAGAGCTCTAGGGAGTATTACCATTTTGACAATGTTGATTCTCCCCATCCATGAACAGGGAACGTGTTTCCATTTCCTTGTGTCCTCTTTTATCTCTTGGAGCAGTGTCTTGTAGTTTTCTTTGTACAGGTCCTTTACATACTTGGGTAAGTTGATTCCTAGGTATTTGATTTTCTGTGGCACAATTGTGAATGGAATAGTTTCCTTAATATCCTTTTCTTTTCTTTCGTTATTTGTATATAGGAAAGCCACTGACTTTTGGGTGTTGATTTTGTATCCTGCCACTCTACTATATGCGTCTATTGTTTCTAGGAGTTTTTGGTAGAGAGTTTAGGGTTCTCTAGGTATAATATCATGTCATCTGCAAATAATGATAGCTTGACTTCTTCCTTGCCTATCTGGATGCCCTTGATGTCCTTTTCTTCTCTGATTGCTATGGCAAGTACTTCCAGTACTTCCAGGAAGAGAGCGGCATGGAATGCCTTCAAAGGCATCAAAGAAATAGCTAAAAGGACAAAGAACCTCCAGCTCCGGGCACATCTCTTCTACTCCACCATTCTCCCTGGATTAACATACGCCTCAGAGACCTGGGCCCTAAGAAAGGAGGATGATAATGCTATTCAGGTCTCCCAGAGAGGAATCGAAAGAGCTATGCTTGGAATATCACGCCTCACTCAAGTGAGAGAAGGAATCTGGAGCTCCGACCTCCGTCCGCTATTGCAGAATCAGGGATGCTGTCTCGTTTGCCAAGGCATCGAAAATCAGATGGACTGGACATGTAATGTGATTTTGAGACGACTGCTGGACTAGAGCCATTACCGACTGGATCCCACGGGATGTCAAAAGATCAAGTGGCCGCCCACCTACAAGATGGTCAGACTTCTTTGTCAAGACCCTGAACGAACGATTTGAGGCTCTTCATATTCCTGAATCAATCAGATGCCATTGGGCTACATTGGCACGTGATAGGGTCCAATGGAAATGTTACTGGCGCCTGCTCGAGCAAATCGATGAATAACGGGATTCAAGTGATCAAATGTTTGGGTCCCACCCGGCAATTCTCAGGGGTTCCTCCTGGCAGTGCTCAGTGGACCCTATGCAATGCTGGAAATTGAACCCGAGAAGGCTGCAAGCAATGCAAATGCCTGACCCACTGTACTATCACCCCGCCTGCACTTTTAATTTTAAACACTCTTTCATATTACATTACTTTGAAACTAGGACCAAGAAAACCTTTTTGTTGTTTTTGTTCACACCCATCGATGCTCAGAAATTAATCCTGGTGGTGCTTGGAGGATCATATGGGATGCCAGGGATCAAACCCAGGTTGGCAACGTGTAAGGCAAACACACAACTCGCTGTACTACTGCTCTAGTCCCAAAACTAGGACAAAGTTTAATTAGTATATGTGCAAAAATCTGGGCTCCATCCGTTCTCTGGTGTATATTTCATCTCCATACCAATATTTTATTAAGGTAGTTCCAGTGTAAGCTTTGATTAGGCAGTGTAGCCTTCCACCATAATTTTGTGGAAATTATGGTGAAAAACTTAGTATTTTTTTTTTTTGCTTTTTTGGGGTCACACCGGCAATGCTCAGGAGTTTCTCCTGGCTCTGCACTCAGGAATAACTCCTGGCGGTGCTCGGGGGACCATATGGGATGCCGGGATAGAACCTGGGCTGGCATGTGCCGGCCGCATGCAAGGCAAATGCCCTACCTGCTGGGCCATCGCTCCGGCCCCAGCTTAATAAAATTTTGACTGGGCTAGTGTGCATGTTTTGCATGCCCCAGGGTATAATTCTTGGCACCCTATGGTTCACTGACCACTCAATTATAGGACAGAATTAGCTCCTGAGAACCACAGGCACCCCTCAAAGAAGAAATTTTTTTTTGCTTTATTACAGGTCCTTTGCATTTCCATTTATCAGTGAAATTCCATGCAAGTCCTAAATGTAATTTCAGGATCTCCACCCTTTGTCATCTTTGATCATGGTGTATTTCTCCACTCTTTAACTTATTTTGTTCTGTGAATTTCTTTCACCAATACTTCATATATCTGGATAGTTCCACCACATTTATTTGGGGGCTTTGTATTATAATTTGTATTATTATGTGGACTTCCCTCTCGTCACAACTCCACCCAGCAGAACAGACTATCACAGCCCATCTCGCGCAGCCGCTAGCGGCCGCATGGTTCATCAACAAATGCTTTATTTAGAAGTGACTACAACAGTATGCCACCCACACGGCAAGCCTGGCTAGCTGCTCGGATAGTATTTCATATGCCAAATACCAGTAACATTTATATTAGGTCATTCCCGTGACCTAATATAATGGTTTGAGGCTCTTTATGTTCCTGGAGCAAGCATTTGCCTTTGGATTCTACTAGCATGAGACAAGACATATGGAGATATTACTGGTGCCCACTCTAGCAAATAGATGATTAACGGGAAGATAGTGGTAGTGTATAATTATAAATGAGATGGTATTTCTTGTTTCATCTCCAAATTACTCATTGCTGATAAGCAAAATCAATCTTGTATCCTCTGACTTTGCTAAAATTCCCTTAAGGCTCTTTTAGCCTATTCATAAAATGGGGTGGCACATAGCAATACTTAGGGGTTACTCCCAGGGGTACTCCAGAGACAAAGATTATACCCATGGAGCATGCACCTATCTATATGTGCCATCTTTCTTAGCCATCTCCCAAGCCCTCCTAGAAATATAGAAACTTTTGAAGAGAAACTAACCATTACTAAAAAGATTATTTTCCTGATTCTAAAGATAATACATATTCTTTGTATTCTTTAGAAACAATAGCAAATAAAGGCAAATGCCAATTCTTCAAACTTGTAGGTTAAGTACTATTAATAATTTGACAACATTCCCTTAGTTCAGTTTTTAACTATTTATTTTTACACATTCGAACTTACATATTGGGAATTCTCATGTTTTTTCCATAACAGACAATAGCATTATTTTCCTAAACTACCAATTTTTTTGTGTTCCTCTGCATAACATACCATTACATGGCTAAGTTATGAACATTATGTTAGTATACATTTTTATATCACAATTACCACTATATTAAGTGTTGTTTCATTATTATATAAATCTTTATTATTAATAGAAAACAAAATTTTATGAAGGCATTGTTTTAACTTTTTATATCTACTTTGTTTTGGGGTCACACCCAGCAATGCTCAGGGTTTACACCAGGCTCTGCACTATGGAATCACTCCTGGAGGTGCTTGAAGGGGCCATATGGAATGCCAGGGGTCAAACCTGGGTCCACCGCGTGCAAGGCAAATGTGTTACCCACTATACCATCTCTCTGGCTCTATGCAGGCATTGTTTTTAGTTTATACATATCATCTCACCTAATCCACACAACAGTCCTCTGAGGTAGATAACAGTTATGTTACCATTATATAGCTGAAGAAAACTGAACCACAGGTTATAAAGGAAATCTAAGAAATAAAATTAAGGGGGCTGGCTATGCTTTCAACTCCATAAAGAATCACTACTAGAAGGAAAACTCTTTCTGATAGGACACATTGTATGATAAGTACATAAACATTGAGAATAGTACTGATGCTAAACCTGGGATGTAGTTCCGGTGCAACTTGCCTTAAAAGTCACCTGGGCTAACTCACTTTCTCTCAGCTATACAATGAGAACACATTTTCATTAGGTAATCTCATGTTCCTTTTTAGTTCTCGAGGTTTTTCATTTTAAAAATCACTTTTTATTTTACCTGGAGACATCAAGATTATTTCCTATTGTTTTCAAGTACATTTAATTAGTCTTCAATAATTATTGAGCACTGGATACACAGAATTTGCTAGAAAATTACAAACTGGCAAAAGTTAATTCTTAAACATACTTCCATTTATAGAATGAGAAATCAAAACATATTTTTTCTAATATTTTTTGATACATAGACTTACCAAGCAGTTTTCTCCCTATAAGATATATCTTTGTACAATGAGTTTGCATGAAATATTAAAGGTTTGCTCCTTGGAATAAAACCACATATTGATTAAGTTCAGTGATTAACCAAGGTTCAGTCCTAACACATGTGAAAGAGAAGAATGTGGTTGGAAGTGATATCTAAGGTTTATAACTTGCTCTAATCAAGTCAAGTTTAAATGTCAGACACCAGGATGGTGCAGTAAAAGCAACATAATCACAGTTGATAATTATGAAACATCTGATTACATCAGGCACAATGCTAAGCTGTTTATATGTTTACTTACTTAATACTCACCAACACCTTATGAAGTACTACTATTCCTAACTTACAAAGGAAGATATCTGTAAGTTAAGCCAGAAGTTAAGTATCATGTCAATATCACCAACAAGTTCAATTCAGAGGTATGATTTCAACACGGATAGTCTAACTAAATTCTATGCCTTTTACTCCTAAATTTTTGTCATAGGGGAAAGATTATGTTGCAAGAGGGAATTTATAACAAACACATACAATAGACTAAATACTACTAAGTGTGAGAGAAAAGGTATAATGTACTAAAGTATTTCTCCAATGTTAAGAACATAACTACTATAGCCATTCTTAAAGCCTGTTATTTTTGACATAGAATTCTCATTTGTTTTATGGTGCCAGGGATCAAGAACAGGGGCCTCACAAATGCAGAACAAGTAGCTCGACTGGTGAGCTACAACCCTTGTCCCTCTCATTTCTATTTCAAGTTTAGGTCAACTTGCAACAGGTCACCTATTCAATGGGTCAATTTCATATTTTAGCATTTTGGTTAGTAAAGTTCCCAATAAAGAAAAAGTGTAAAGGGCTGAAGTGTTGGCTTTATATATGGGAGCCCAAAGCTTAATTCCCAATATTTCCTGGTTGGAAAGTACTCCAGGAGGGTGACTCCAGATCACTATGCTAGAAATAGTCACATATTACCACAGGAAAGCTACACGTGGTGTATTCAATATGCCAAAACAGTAACAGTAATGGACCTCATTCTCAATGAATGGAGATGTTACTGGCACCTGCTCGAGCAAATCAATGAACAGGAAGACAAGTGACAAGTGACCACTGGGTGTACCCCTACCACAAAAAAGAAAGTTCCTTGGTCAATTACATATGCAAGAATGTAGAGAAAAAGAATTGTGATGTATTTGCATACTAAAATAAAATCTGTGAATACTCATACCAGGACCAATTCTCTAACGTACTAAAGGACCATAACAGAACTGAAGGCATATACATAACGGTCCCATCTGTACATCTTCTATACAAAAGGAATTCCTCAATGTAAACTAATTGTTCTTGGTGACGAATTTCCCATATTCCTTATATCACTAAGAATTTTCTCTAATATGATTTGTCTCATACCTAATAGTGTTAGGGGCTACTAACAAGTGTTGACCCACAGTTATTACAAGTTAAGAACTGCTCTCCAGTATGAGCTATTTGATGCACTATAAATGGAGAATTCTGGCTGAAGAAAAGTCCACAGTGATTACACTTATAGGTCTCTTCTCCAATATGAATTCTTTGATGTTTCATAAGGTCGTTTTTCCGGATAAAGGCCTTTCTACAATGACGACATTCATATGGTTTCTCCCCAGTATGAATTCTCTGGTGAACAATGAGGGCAGAACTCTGACTGAAAGATTTCCCACAATCATGGCATTCATATGGTTTCTCTCCTGTATGGGTTCTCTGATGTGAGAAAAGGTGAGAACTTCGACTAAAACATTTTCCACAATCTTTACACTCAAAAGGTTTTAGTCCAGTGTGAGTTCTATGATGTACAACAAGATGAGACCGCTGGCTGTAAGACTTTCCACATTCAGTACATTCATAGGGCCTCACTCTAACGTGAGTTCTCTGATGCAGAATGAGATGTGTGCTCTGTCTGAAAGATTTTCCACATTCAGGACATTCATAAGGTTTTTCTCCAGTATGAGTTCTCTGGTGCCTAATAAGCCTGGAGCTATGAACAAAAGATTTTCCACACTGATTACATGTGTACAATTTGTCTCCAGTATGAGTTCGCTGATGAGTAACAAAGGTGAGAGAACCAGCTGAAAGATTTTCCACACTCTTTACATTCATAGGGCTCCTCACCAGTATGAGTCTTTTGATGTCCAATGAGGTGAGAACTCCGGCTGAAAGATTTTCCACATTCTTTACATTCATAGGGTTTTTCTCCAGTATGAATAAGTCGGTGCCTGGTAAGATTAGAGCGCCAACTAAAGAATTTTCCACATTCCTTACATTCATAGGGCTTTTCTCTCACGAATACCCTTTGATGTACCAAGAGATGTACCACAAGTAAGAGAGTTATCATTAACTGGACATTTATATGATTTATCATCTATTTGAGGTCTTGTAAATTGAAGAAGGTGAATATTCTGACAGGTTTGATTACATGCATTACTATTACTTACACAGTTTTCCTGATGGCCAGTAAGAACTAAATTAGGTTGTAAACTTTTAGTGTTTGAGTCATGTTTATGGAAATACTCTCTCAGTACTAGCTGAAGACCATTTTTCCCATATTTACCATTTTCACAGATTCTCTCATGATTAAACACTTTATTTTCAGTGAATGCCACTTGCCTCAAATGTCTCTCCTGGTTTTCCTGATATTTGTTCAGCTGGTCATCACAATTCCAGACTTCTTCTAACGACAAATACCAAACGTCATTCTTTGGCATTCTTTCCATTTTAATACCACAGGATTGTTTATCTTTAGAAACAATCTTATTTAAAACTGATGACTTAATTTCAACTGCAGTCTCTGAAACTGAGAGAAATGAGAGTGTTTTACTAAAAACAATATTGGTGTGCTGTATATGGAGATAATATGCAGAACTGTAAGCTGTGTAGCACTGCTTCCAAATATGGTTTTATAACCTTGATAAAGAATAAGAAAGAGAAGGAGCAGTAAACAAAACATGCCAGGGTACTTAGCATTCAACAGAAGCACAAAGGAGTAAAGAGAAGCCACAAGACAGAATATGAAAGATGGAATAAGAATACTCAAGGGCTGGAGAGATAGTACATCAGGTAAGACACTTGTCTAGCATGAAGTCAACCCAGGTTTGATCCTAGCACCTCATATGGTCACCTTATCAGGTATGACACCTGAGCATAGAGCCAGGAGTAAACCCTGAGCACTGATAAGTTTAGCCACAAAACAACAAATGATGTTACTGTTCTAATCTGCAATATCCTACTCTGCAAAATCTGACCTTATATGAAGCAGAATCATCAGAGATAAAATTCATTCAGGAGGGGCTGGAGTGATAGCACAGTGGGTAGGGCATTTGCCTTGCACGAGGCCTACCCGGTTCGATCCCTGGCATCCTATATGGTCCCCTGAGCACTGCCAGGAGTAATTCCTGAGTGAAGAGCCAGGAGTAACCCTGAGCGTCACTGGGTGTGACAAAAAACTAAATAAATAAATAGATAGATAAATAAATGAATGAATAAATTCTCAATAAGGAAAATCATTCAGAAGAATACAGTACTAGAATAAGGCTGGCCCTTAATTCACTATAACTGGGAGCCACAGAGACATACAGAGAAAATAATTCATGTGACGGCAAGTCAATTGGATAATGCATTATCCAATCTATCAATTGATCACTTGATCACTTGAATCCCGTTATTCATCAGTTTGCTCGAGCGGGTGCCAGTAACATTTCCATTGGACCCTATCACGTGCCAATGTAGCCCAACGGCATCTGGTTAATTCAGGAATATGAAGAGCCCCAAACCGTTCCTTCTGGGTCTTTACAAGGAAGTCTGACCATCTTGTAGGTGGGCAGCCACGTGATCTTTTGACATCTCGAGGGATCCAGTCGATAATGGCTCTAGTCCAGCGGTTGTCTCCAAATCGCATTACATGTCCAGCCCATCTGATTTTCGATGCCTTGGCAAACGAGACAGCATCCCTGATTCTGCAATAGCGACGGAGGTCAGAACTCCGGATTCCTTCTCTCACTTGAGTGAGGCGTGATATTCCAAGCATAGCTCTTTCAATTCCTCTCTGGGAGACCCGAATAGCATTCTCATCCTGCTTTCATAGGGCCCAGGTCTCTGAGGAGTATGTTAATGCAGGGAGAACGGTGGAGTCGAAGAGATGTGCCCGAGCCGTAGGTTCTTTGTCCTTTTAGCTATTTCTTTGATGCCTTTGAAGACATTCCATGCCGCTCTCTTCCTCCTGCGCAGCTCAGATTTTAGGTCATTCATCATGTTGATTTCTCGACCTAGGTATACATAACTGCTGCATTGAGAGATGCTTGTTCCATTGAGAGTGAATGGGGCCTTTGGAACTAGTTCATTTTTCATGAACATAGTTTTCTTCAGATTCAGCTGTAGACCTATCTTTCCACATTCTCGGTCGAAGTCAGCCAGCATTTGTGCCACTTGACTAATGTTTGGTGTTATTAGAACGATGTCATCAGCAAAGCAGAGGTGGTGTAGTTGCCGACCATCTACCTTCACTCCCATTCCTTCCCATTCTAATTGTCGCATGATGTTCTCGAGGGTGGCGCTGAAGAGTTTTTGTGAAATGGTATCACCCTGTCGAACTCCTTTTGACATCAATGATCACTTCTTTTTTAGAATGGTGAGATCCTGATGGTGAATCCGTAATACACCTCACGAAGCATCTTGATGTACTGGGTTTGAACACCCTGTTTGGCTAGGGCTTCGATGACTGCTTCAGTCTCCACAGAATCAAAGAAAGGCTTTCTGTAAATCAATGAACATGAGACAGAGCGACATCTTGTATTCCCTACAAACCTCAATGAGCTTGGTTACTGTGTGGATATGGTCGATTGTACTGAATCCTTTCCTGAAGCCAGCTTGCTCGCATGGTTGGCATTCATCTAGTGTTCTGCTAATCCTGTTCAGGATGACTCGTATAAACAGCTTGTAGACGACGGACAACAGGCAGATGGGGCGATAGTTGCCAATGTCGTGAATGTCTCCCCTTCTTGAACAGTAGAACTGTCCTGCTGGTTTTCCATTGGGAGGGTACCTTGCATTCAGACAGGTAGCGTGTGGGCCGAGCTAGTGTATTGATGAGTACCAACGGCAGATTCTTCAGGTGTTCGGGTGTGACTTTGTCTGGGCCTGGTGCTGTTCCCTTCTTTACCAACGAGATGGCATGTCGGATTTCAGAAGGGAGAACGTTGGGAATGACATATCCATCCTGTGGAATTTGGTATGTGGGCAGGTGGACGTGGCTATCAAAGAGATCTGAGTAGAAGTCGTGGATAATCTTCTCCATTGCCTTTCTGGAAGATGTGATAGATCCATCAGAGCGTCAGAGGGCAGTCATCTTGGTCTTATAGTTGGCGAAGGACAGGCGGGCGGTATGAATGCTTTTCCTGGCTTCTGCTGCATCTTCCAGTATTTCTGCTCTTCTGTCTTTGAGGTCTGCTTTTATCGCTTCTCTGCACCATTTAGCAAGCTCGGACGTTAGCAATTGGTCACCTGAGACTCGCGCCTTGCCACGTTGGCGAATGAGCTCGAGAGTTTCTGAAGACAGGCGTCCTTCTATGTCTTTCTCTCTCTCTCGGCATTCTTCGCACAATCATGGAGGTGCTGAACCAGTCGGTTGTATTCTTCATCGATGTCATCAATGGTGGTATCTTCCCATGTTGCTGCAATGGTGCCAAAGAGTTCCCAGTTGGTGGTCGTTCTGGGAGTTCTTTTCTTAAGCTTTGCAGCCTTTTCTCCCCATTGCGGGAAGTAGAAATTTGCACGAAGGAGACGGTGGTCCGATCCTGTTTGGAATTTGGGGACGACAGCAACATCGGTCAGACAAAACCGTCGATTGAAGATGATGTGGTCAATTTCATTGTGGAACTGTCTGCCAGGAGATTCCCATGTCCAACGTTTTGCTTCAGCCTTCTGGAACTGTGAGTTTCCACGAATGGTCTTGGTGGACATGATGAACTCAGATAGTCTCTCACCCTGTTCATTCCATTCTAGGCCATGGGTCCCGATGTGGAGTTCCTCAGCCGATCTTCTCGGTCCTATCTTGGCATTAAAATCACCGACTATGAGCTTGTAGAAGGTGTGATCTGGGGGGTCTCAGGACTGATGAGGAATCAGGGTGATCAATAAATTCCTTTGTGGGTTGATGCCCTGAGGCAACCTTGTGATGAAACATCAAATAAAGATTTTGATTAATAGTTTCACCTTCTTATGCTTTAAGACAGTTAGAGAGCATTATCAGCAGTTTCAACCATTCCTCATCAGACAGGTTTCCTGATTTCAAGTACTGAATTTGGGTTGGCTTCAGAAATGTTTGGTAACCATAGTAACCAACTGTTAAAAACCACTGTTCTACTTTTTACAAGTAAAATGAATGAAACATACTCCCAATATGACTATTAAATACAAAAACTCAGAGCTGTTTCACAGTAATAAAAAATATAATAAAAAAAAGAAGGTGTGATCTTTTTTTATAGAACTCCTCCAGTTCCATGTAGAATTTCTCAATTTCATCCTTTGTATGTGGATGTTGGTGCATAGACAATGAAGATAGAAATTGCTGGCAGTGGGCCACATCTCTTCAAGTGTAATCGTCCTATCCGGTTTGTTAGGCATTCAAATGAATCAATGTGGACGGTCATGTTCGTGTTGACAAGTACACCAACGCCACGAAGCCTCTTTTCGTCACATGTTCCAAGGAACAATTCTTCTCTGGTGTCAAATACAGCTAGAGGTCTATAATTGTTACTGGTATCTGGCATATCAAATATGACACGGGTAGCTTGCCAGGCTCTGCCATGCGGGTAGCATACTCTTGTAGTCGGAGTTCTGACGAGGGGAAGTCCAGAGGTTGAAAATGGAGGTCCTCATGGAGTGGGGGGGGTCGTCTGGCTTGTTGTGAGGCTCTGCTGGGGTGGCGGGCCAGGGCTAGAACCTGCCATCCCTCCCGGACACCTCATGACCTCATTCCCATGACCTGATGGAATGGTTTGAGGCTCGTTATGTTCCTGGAGCAAGCAGGTGCCCTTGGGCTCTACTTGCATGAGACAGGACATATGGAGATGTTACTGGTGCCCGCTCTAGCAAATCGATGATGAAAGGGAAGACAGTCAAATACAGCATGATGCAACTGACACCTTTCAGTCAGACCAATGATGTTGATCTTTTGCACTTGCACCATCAGATTCTCGATATATGCTTCCGATGCCAGCGCACGTGCATTGAACGTACAGTCATTTTAGTCTGTTGTGCGCCAGTTTGTGCTAGAAGTTATTTTTGCCTAGCACGGGGCCTCTTTAGCCATTACTGACTCCCCCCACTGCCACATTGCCTTCCCTCCCCTGTGTTTCGTGCATGCACAGGGTCCCTGTGTCCCACGCATGCGCAGGGTCCCTGGCATAGTGTGATTTCGGGCTTTGTCCTATTAGGGCATGTTTCATCAGCTTGTATGAGCTCATATGAACTGGTACGACCAGCGCCGGCCAATGGGAAGTGGACACGTCAACCAGCACCATTTGCGCCAGCCAATGGGAAATGGACACACTGACCAGCGCTGTATAAAGGCAGCTTGAGCAGAGGGTCGGGGTCCTTTCGCCATTTTAAGTTTCAAACTTCAGGAGCTCCAGTAAAGCGTGTTCTAAGAAGAATCCTGTTGTGGTCGTTCTTCACCGAGGGCGGTCGAGGGAGTCCCACATTAGTCCTTCTTCATTTTGGCAGCCTAGAATGGCTGTGAAATTTTATCAGGCACTGCTTGTTCACCTTTCTTACTGCTGCCGTATTAAGGGCTCTTTCGGGGTCAGGAAAATAAACATTTCTGTTACTGGTTTTTTGGCATATCGAACACGCATCGGACAGCTTGCCAGGCTCTGCTGTGCGGGCACTATACTCTCATTACTTTGTGGGGCTCTCTCAGAGGGTGGGTAGAATATTCACAGCAATTTGGAGGTAAATCGGCCTCACGCAACGGGAAAGCTGGTTTCTGCTCAGCCGGGTGTATCTGTGCATCTATAAGCCACGAAATATCTAGGGACATCAAGATCGGGATAAAGCAGGAAGAATTAGCACCTATTTTGTTGTTATTGTTCTGAGGCCATGCCCCTGGCTCTGCACTTAGGAATTACTCCTGGCAGTGTTTGAGGAATCATCTGGCGAATGCTAGGGATCAAACCCAGGTCAGTCGTGGTGCAAGGTTAAGAACCTTACCCACTATACCATCATTTCAGACAAAGCACCTAGATTCCTCAGAGAAAAACTGGCTCTATCATTATTTTTCTCTCAGACTTCTAGGACCGTGAGACAATAAATTGTGCTGTTTTTAAGTCATCCAGTTTAGAAAAATTTGTTTCAGGAGTTCCTGTAAATACAGCAGTTATCTGATACATAATTCCTGTGCTAGGCTGTGCTTTATTTGTAAAATTCCCAAACAAAGTTCTAATTTTTCATTTATGCAATTTTTAGTGACTAGAATCTTTCTCACCATTATTGGGTCATCTGAGCCACTACCTACCACATCTTGCCTAGTCCTCACCTGGAAGGACTTCACGGTGAAAACCCCTCTCCATCAACCATGGTTCTTCTCCATTTTCCAAGTGAAATATCACATTTGGCTTGGGAAGCTGATGTCCTGGTTCAGAAAAAGGGAGGAACTGTGTGAGCAGTGAGGAACTCTTAAGTTGAGTTCAAAGAAGCACCTGAGACTTAACCTGAAACCACAACACCTTCATATACCTTGAGGAGTGCACTAAGTGAGCTTCAGAGACTAAAAAAAAAAAAAAAAAAAAAACAGAAAGGCCAGGTAGACAGCTTACAGAGTTAGTGTACATACATTGCACACTGGAAGCGTGAGTTCAATCTCTGGTACCACATGGTCCCTGAAGCATGGCTGAGAGTGAACCCAATAACTGCCAGGCATGATACCTCCACACCCCAAAATTCAACAAGTCAAAGTAATTTTTTCACAAATGCAGAAGCACAAAAATCCTATTCATATGCCAAAGAAATTAAGTTCCTAACACCAAGTTCATACGCTGATATTTTTTATCAATAGACCTCTATACCTATTAATCAAAAAAAAATGAAGAAAAAAATTGTTTCAGGGAGATTATATCCAAAAACAGAACTAGTTTTACCCAAGGAAACCAGGTTCTTATAGTTTTCCAGCATCACATCTTTGTATAGAATCTGTTGAGCAGTGTCCAGTAGCTTCCACTCCTCCCTGGTGAAGTTCACAAGTATATCCTTGAAGGTCACCTGTGTCTACAAAAGAAATAAATTTACATTAAATTAGATGTCTGTCTTTATCCTCCCTTTCCAAACTGCTGACAGGAACAGAATTTAGATGGCTAACAATGGGACAGATACACCTGGTAGAGCAGAAACCAGCTTTCCCCGTTGAACCCCCTGCATTCCATGGACCATGAGAGCAACTTCCGACCCGAGTCCACCATCCCGGTGGGAGCCTCGGAAGAGCCCAGAGAAACCCCCACACCTTGCTGGTAGCAATCTTCACAATCCACACTCCACAGCTCCTAAGATCTCCACCCAGCAGATTAATCCAGTCTCCAACCCAGCTTGTCAGAAACCCAGCCTACAAGGACCCACCCTGAAGAGACCCACTCTTCAGAGGAGAGTATTTCAAGCTCAGGAATGCTTCAGCCTAAGACACAGATACACCCCAGAGAGCAGAAACCACCTTTTCCTGTTGTGGTGCGGCCGCATAGCGGCTGAATTACCCCCTCCAAATTACAGTGAATATTCTACCCACCCCTCAGAGAGAGCCCCACAAAGTAATGAGAATATAGCACCCGCATGGCAGAGCCTGGCAAGCTGTCCGATGCGTGTTCAATATGCCAAAACCAGTAACAGAAATGTTTATTTTCCTGACCCCGAAAGAGCCCTTAAAACGGCAGCAGTAAGAAAGGCGAACAAGCAGTGCCTGATAAAATTTCACGGCCATCCTAGGCTGCCAAAGCGAAGGACTAAAATGACTGTCTGTACATTCAATGCACATACGCTGGCATCGGAAGCATATATTGAGGATCTGATGGTGCAAGCACAAAAGATCAAGTACGACATCATTGGTCTGACTGAGACAAGGAGGCTTCAGTTGCATCATGCTGTATCTGACACAGGAGAAGAATTGTTCCTTGGAACATGCGGCGAAAAGAGGTGTCGGTGGTGTTGGTGTTCTTGTCAAGAAAAACATGGCTGTCAACATTGATTCATTTGAATGCCTAACAAACCAGATAGGACGATTACACTTGAAGAGATGTGGCCCACTGCCAGCAATTTCTATCTACAAAGAAGATGAAATTGAGAAATTCTACATGGAATTGGAGGAGTTCTATTAAAAAGATCACACCTTCTACAAGATCATAGTCAGTGATTTTAATGTCAAGATAGGACCGAGAAAATCGGCTGAAGAACTCCACATTGGGAACCATGGCCTAGAATGGAGCGAACAGGGTGAGAGACTATCTGAGTTCATCATGTCCACCAAGACCATTCATGGAAACTCAGTTCCAGAAGGCTGAAGCGAAACGTTGGACATGGGAATCTCCTGGCGGACAGTTCCACAATGAAATTGACCACATCATCATCAATCGACGGTTTTGTCTGACCCGATATTGCTGTCGTCCCCAAATTCCAAACAGGATCGGACCACCGTCTCCTTCATGCAAAATTCTACTTCCTGCAATGGGGAGAAAAGACTGCAAAGTTTAAGAAAAGAACTCCCAGAACGACCACCAACTGGGAACTCTTTGGCACCATTGCAGCAACATGGGAAGATACCATCATTGACGACATCGATGAAGAATACAACCGACTGGTTCAGCACCTCCATGATTGTGTGAAGAATGCCGAGAGAGAGAGAGAAAGACACAAAAGGACGCCTGTCTTCAGAAACTCTCCAGCTCATTTGCCAACATGGCAAGGCGCGAGCCTCAGGCGACCAAAAGCTAACGTCCAAGCTTGCTAAACGGTGCAGAGAAGCGATAAAAGAAGACCTCAAAGACAGAAGAGCAGAAATACTAGAAGATGCAGCAGAAGCCCGGAAAAGCATTTGCACCGCCCGCCTGTCCTTCGCCAACTATAAGACCAAGATGACTGCCGTCTGACGCCCTGATGGATCTATCACATCTTCCAGAAAGGCAATGGAGAAGATTATCCATGACTTCTACTCAAATCTCTTTGATAGCCACATCCACCTGCCCACATACCAAATTCCACAGGATGGATATGTCATTCCCAACGTTCTCCCTTCTGAAATCTGACATGCCATCTCGTTGGTAAAGAAGGGAACAGCACCAGGCCCAGACAAAGTCACACCCGAACACCTGAAGAATCTGCCGTTGGTACTCATCAATACACTAGCTCGGCTCTTCACACGCTACCTGTCTGAATGCAAGGTGCCCTCCCAATGGAAAACCAGGACAGTTCTACTGTTCAAGAAGGGAGACATTCACGACATTGGCAACTATCGCCCCATCTGCCTGTTGTCCGTCGTCTACAAGCTGTTTACACGAGTCATCCTGAACAGGATTAGCAGAACACTAGATGAATGCCAATCATGCGAGCAAGCTGGCTTCAGGAAAGGATTCAGTACAATCGACCATATCCATACAGTAACCAAGCTCATTGAGGTTTGTAGGGAGTACTAGATGCCGCCCTGTCTCACGTTCATTGATTTACAGAAAGCCTTTGATTCTGTGGAGACTGAAGCAGTCATCAAAGCCCTAGCCAAACCCAATACATCAAGATGTTTCGTGAGCTGTCTTACGGATTCACCACCAGGATCTCACCATTCTAAAAAAGAAGTGATCATTGAGGTCAAAAGAGGAGTTCGACAGGGTGATACCATTTCACAAAAACTCTACAGCGCCACCCTCGAGAACATCATGCAACAATTAGAGTGGGAAGGAATGGGAGTGAAGATAGATGGTCGGCAACAACACCACCTCCGCTTTGCTGATGACATCGTTCTAATAACACCAAACATTAGCCAAGTGGCACAAATGCTGGCTGACTTCGACCGAGAATGTAGAAAGATAGGTCGACAGCTGAGTCTAAAGAAAACCATGTTTATGAAAAATGAACTAGTTCCAGAGGCCCCATTCACTCTCAATGGAGCACACATCTCTGAATGCAGCAGTTATGTGTACTTAGGTCGAGAAATCAACATGATGAACGACCTAAAACCTGAGCTGCGCAGAAGGAAGAGAGCGGCATAGAATACCTTCAAAGGCATCGAAAAAAAATAGCTAAAAGGACAAAGAACCTCCGGCTCCAGGCACATCTCTTTGACTCCACCATTCTCCCTGCATTAACATATGCCTCAGAGACCTGGGCCCTACGAAAGCAGGATGAGAATGCTATCGGGTCTCCCAGAGAGGAATCGAAAGAGCTATGCTTAGAATATCACGCCTCACTCAAGTGAGAGAAGGAATCCGGAGTTCTGACCTCCGTCACTATTCCAGAATCGGGACGCTGTCTCATTTGCCAAGGCATCGAAAATCAGTTGGACTGGACATGTAATGCGATTTGGAGACAACCGCTGGACTAGAGCCGTTACTGACTGGATCCCACGGGATGTCAAAAGATCACGTGGCCACCCACCTACAGAATGGTCAGACTTCCTTGTAAAGACCCTGAAGGAATGGTTTGAGGCTCTTCATATTCCTGAATAAACCAGATGCCATGGGCTACATTGGCACGTGATGGGGTCCAATGGAAATGTTACTGGCGCCTGCTCGAGCAAATCGATGAATAACGGGATTCAAGTGATCAAGTGACAATGGGAAAAAGAAAGGTGATGGACCAGAACTTTTTCAGGAGTGTATAGTATTTTAATTTTGAAATTATCATTAATTCCTAAAAAGAAATAGGCGTAAGATACCTATTTCATCACAATTAACATTGTTCTCTTCCTTTAGAAAGATACTGCTGGGGCCAGGGATGAAGCTCAGTAGAGCATTTGCCTTGCATGTGTGAGGTCCTGGGTTTGATCCCCAGCACAAAACAAAAAAAAAAAAAAAAAAAACCACACCAATCAAGAAAATTTTTAAAAAAAAGGTGTTAGAGCTGGGGATGGGCCCAAGTAGTATAGCACATTGCCATGCCTGTGTGAGATGCTGTGTCTGACCCACTGAACCATGTCTCCCTCCACAGGAGCTACTGAATGTCATCCACCAAAACAATAAAAAAGACTGGGCAGAATCACTGTATCACTGTCTTCCCATTCATCATCGATTTGTTCGAGCAGGTACCAGTAACATCTCCATATGTCCTGTCTCATGCTAGTAGAGCCCAAGTACATCTGCTTGCTCCAAGAACATAAAGAACCGTGAGCTATAAGGACCATCAACATGCAACATTAAATAGCCTACTAAAAAAAATGAGCCCAAGAGTTGGCCGGAGCGATAGTCCAGAGGGTAGGGCGTTTGCCTTGCACGTGGCCAACCCATGCCAACCCGGGTTCGGTCCCTGGTATCCCATATGGTCTCCTGAGCACTGCCAGGAGTAATTTCTGAGTGCAGAGCCAGGAGAAACCCCTGAGCATTGCCAGGTGTGACCCAAAAAAAGCAAAAAGATAAAAATAAAAAAAAGAGCACAAGAGTGAACTGGAGTGATAGCAGAGCAGGTGGGTTACTTGCCTTACATACAGCTGACCCAGGTTTGAGCCCTGGCACTCCAAATGATTCCTGAGTTCAGAGCCGGGACTAACCTGAGCTCAGCTGGTTGTGGCCCAAAAAACAAACCAAAAAATGTGAGCGTAAGAGATTAAACATATTGTTAGGGATACACAAATGACAAATACATGAAAAATATTCAATTCAGAAGACAAAAATTAAAATCACAGTGAGATACTATTAGTGATATACCTATTGAGAAATACGCACCTTCT
>JAJIBD010027661.1:0-18745 GCA_021461705.1 Cryptotis parvus | reverse complement strand
TTATAAACCACTGACTTTCTGTCCATTCTTGCTATAGGATCACTGTCACGATTTATAAAGTTTCGTGATTACATTTGTGTACATGAAAGTACTAACTCTACTCTGTTTTGTGCTTTTAGCTCTATGCTCTTTATAAGACTGATTTGAATTATTTCCGAAAGCTTCATAGTTGCTACCAGACCACGAAATTAGAATTCAATATTTTTAAATTAAGTTGGGGAATTGTCACTTCTTGCAATATTTAGTCTAGTTGATTGAGAGTATGTTCATAATAATGTCTTAAATTTTGATGAAAATATTTCTGATTGTCTTTTTTATAGGTACTACATTTTTTCAATTTATTTGATCTTGTTATTTTTGAAATATTTTTTCATAATGTATTACTGATTTAATGTAATCGCCATGTAAATGTAGAAATAAGAAATAGATTTGGGGTTCTAAAATATAGTACTACAAAGGTCATACTGACCTTGGTTTAATTCTTAGCATTGGTCTCCTGGAGACTACTGGGAGTTTGATCCCTGGAGCACAAAGCCAGGAGGTCTTTAGCACTGCCAGATGTGAATCCCAAACTCATACACACACACACACACACACACACACACACACACACACTACCACACACACACACACACTCTTACATAATCAAATAATATTTATATTTTATAACTGGTATTTTTTTATACTTTTATAACTGGTCTACTCCATTTTATTTTATTTTTATTTTTCTATAGTTTTGTTGCTGTTTTGAGTTTTCTAGAGAAAAGAAGTTGTTTTAAAAATAATGGTAGTATGTCTGGTTTTTATAATAATCACATCAATTTAATCTTCCTGGCTTACCGCTTTGGCTCCAGCTTCTGAAAGTGTGTTCCATAAAATAGTGATGAGAATAAGCATTCTTGTCTCATGCAAGATTTAGTGGAATTGTCTTTATGTCTTGTACGGGGGGCTGGTTTGGGGCAGGTTTTCCTTAGAGATTAATTTTGTCCTGTGAAACAACAAATCCCTCTTCCTTGTCGAGGGGGGGTGAGAGAGGGATATTGTTTCCATTGAGTTCAGCTAACTTTTCGTGAGGCAACCATTGGCTAGTCCTGATGAGTGCTGCCAATGAAAGCTCTGAAGGCCCCTCTCTGTTCTGGGCCTTGAATTCAGCAGCATGTAGTTCAGGGTCTGTGAAAACTGGAAGGTCTTAGTTCCAGAGGTTGAAGCAATATGGAAAAAAATACAAACCATGGAGGATTCTCTTCAAGCTTTTTTTTACTCCCTCTTCAAGCTTTGAATTGACCAGAGGCTCTGAAATATTTGGGACCATGATAGTTGTGACTTTAGATTTAGACTCTCTTATGCACAATTGAAATTTTGTACATGAGTACTCAAAATCAGGTGGAAAATTAAATGGTATCACTATTGTTACAGTATTTTGCACAGCTCATCATGGGGACAGGGCATGAAAGGAAGGACACAGTTATTCCTGCAAAAAGAGATTGGAGCGTATTGAATTTCTTTGTACTTGAGAAACAAGCTTACGTTTCTCGGTCTTTCATAAAAAATTTTGAAGAGTTTAAGGTGAATCTCTAGTTTTTTAGCTTTACTTCTGTGTTACAGAAAAGATTATCCTAAATGTTCCCATGCTACAGGCGAGAATATTTTATGGTTGCATTTGACAGAATGTACTTATAACCTTTGATGCAAGAGCTTATCATTATTTTTGTGTATTTTGACATATGAAGTATTGTAGTCGCGCCTGTTTTACCACGTGGATGTCCTTTTAAGATTGACTTGGAATTACGGGGCAGGAGAGAGTGAGTACAAGGTTAAGGCATTTGCCTGGCATGCAGCTGACTTGAGTTTAATCCATGGCATCCCAGATGGTACTCTAGAGACAATACAGGTGATTCCTGAGCATAGAGCAGGAGCAAGCCCTGAGCACCACTGGGTGTGGCCGCCAAAACCAACCAAACAAACAAGCAGAAAAGATTGAATAGAGTGGAAGGGGGGCTATCTGGTCTGCAGTTTGCTCTAACCCCAACAGTGGCCTTCTCATCGGTAATGTTTTTTTGGTGCCTGGCTATTTCATCATATTTAAAGCCCAAAATAGTAGCTGCTCTAAGTCATTGTTTGAGCTTGACATTAATTTCTAAAGACATTAAACATTCAGTTGAATGTGAAAACTTTACATTGTACTTCCAAATTAAAAAACATGGATTTTCTTTCCAGCACCCTAGTGAATAAGGAGTTCTGGCTCTTATTGCGAAAAACTAGCAGCACTAAGAATGCCTCATTTCCTTAGCCTTCAAAAGCCTAGGAAACTGCTGATCTTAGCTTTTATTCCTGGCATCTGTTTCATGGACAACTTTAAGGGATTCTCAGGAAAGAAAAATGTATTTATCCCTCGAGAGTAATAATAACTTCTTATAATGAGTCAAACACACACCTCACACACACCTGGTATGCGCCTTTCCCGACTTGTTCCTCCTGTGCTTCTTGCATCTCTTTAACACAGTAACTTTAAAATTAAAAAGCTTCCAAGGGCATCCGTAGAGATTTTGTTGTTGTTGTTTTGTTTTGTTTTGTGGAATCCTTCCAAAACGTGGCTATTATTTCCCTGTGATCTTGCCAAACTTTTTGTAAGCAGATACCATAACTCAAAATGTTTTAATCTGGTTGCGTAATATCCCGTGGGTTTAGAATATCTATCTTCCCTTAATCATTTGGTCTCATGCTAGCAATCTATTAAAGAAATGAATTTCAGCTTATGTTTTATGTGGGGCCTCTTATAAGAATAGGGAGAAATAGTAAGTGAGGCTCTCCTTTTAACCTCTTAACCAGCGAGATACCCCAGTTCCAGGCCCGGGGACTGGATGGTCCTAAGTGGCACTGTGATGTGATCCTGCTTTTAGCGTATTAGGACCTGTGTGCCACTCAGGTTATACCCAGCAGTACTCAGGGAGCACCTGGTGCTGGGTGTTCCAGGACTTGTATATGCTGGGCGAGGTAATTCAGCCTTCTGGGACATCTTTGACCACAAAATAGGGTCTTAACTACCATTCTTAGATATATCACAGTCTAAAAGATAATTTACCAAAGGTCCAGGTGCCTTATCTATTTACTTTTTATTTGAAGTTTTCTTGACGCTACAGCTGCTTGTTTTTGTGCTTATCCTGGCTCTGCACTCAGGGCTCACTCCTTTCTGTGCCTAGGAGCCCTAAGTGAGGAGCTGGGATCAAACCTGGATGGGCTGCATGCAAAGCCGCTGTCTTTACCCATTGTGCTATTGTCTGGCCTTTGACATTTATATTTGTGTTCTTTATGTATGTGGTCTAACTTGACAATCGCGTGGTCCGCATGTAAAGGTGTGGACTATCACAGACCCAGTACACTCTTGCATTTTCATAAGTCTTGTCCAGGAGACTTTGGGAACAGAAAGCCGGTGTCAGCAGGAATGATGTGCCTTGAGAACTGTGTGATTCTTCCTCAGAAGACTCTCAAGGCCGAAGCTGCAGAGCTGGATCTGCATAGCTACCTTATTGTACTTGCCTTTGTGTATCAGTCCCCAGGTTTTCATCTAGCAGAACTTTAGACCTAGCTTCTCTGGCTTGCTAAGTCTGGGCTCGGTAGGCAGCTTAGAGCTAGTTGCCTTAGACGCTGCCTACATTGGCAGAAACTTTCAGGGGTCCAGCGGGTACATGACTGCGGGTGTGAGCTGTGCCTCGCGACAGCCCTGACCTGTGACCCTGTGGTGCCCCCTCCCCCCCAGGCCGCCTTGACCATCCAGGATAGTCACATTGAGATCCACAAACTGGCGCCCAGCAGCAGGGAGACCCTTAGTGCCTCGAGCGCCGCCTCCGAGGTGCCTTTCCAGGACCTGGAGAAGCGGAGGAGTTGGGCGATGTCCACCAGCTCCAGCTCCAGTTCCAGCAGGACAGAGGCGCTGGCACCACGTGACCAGCAGCGCTAGCATACAGGAGGCCAAGGCCGCTGGCTGCAGGAGTCAAGGAAGGAGTGCTAGTCGTGGTAGGAGCTGCTTCTGCGCAGCCGGCAAGGCAGCTGGACCAACAGCTGCAGGAGTACCACCAGGACTCCAAGAGCTGCTGCGGAAGGGCCAGCGCCTGGTGGAGCGGAACGCGAGCGGATGCGTGTCTAGCAGAGCCTGTTGCGCCGTGGGGCCAGCCGCCAGAGCAGTCTCCCCGCGGCCTCAGCGCCCAGCAGCCACGAGGTAGGGCACCCGCGGGGACCTGGGGATGATCAGCCCAAATCTGGCCTTTGTTTGGGAGCTTTGGGAGGGGGTACTCCTTCTCCTCTCCTCTTCTCCTCTTCTCAGGAGGTCCAATGCTTCCCGGACCATGGTCTGCTCAGTACAGGGGCCCAAAGCTGCAGTGATGCATGGACCCTGCAAGCCAGGGGTGTGTGGCCATCTTGGGGAACCTCTGGGGCAGCCACACCGCGTGGATGCATAGGGCATGGTGTGGGTCAGAATTGAATTCAGATCAGATGCACACCAGACGTACACTTTAGCCACTGAGCCCCCAACTCAGCATTCAGTGACTCTCTCACAGTGCTCATAATTTAGAGGGCTTCCTCACAGTGCTCATAATTCAGAGGGCTCCCTCACAGTGCTCATCATTCAGAGGGCTCCCCTCACAGTGCTCATCATTCAGAGGGCTCTCCTCACAGTGCTCATCATTGGGAGGGCTCCCCTCACAATGCTCACCATTCAGAGGGCTCTCCCTCACAGTGCTTATCATTAAGAGGGCTCTCCTCACAGTGCTCAGTATTCGGAGGGCTCCCTCACAGTGCTCATCATTCAGAGGGCTCTCCTCACAGTGCTCAGCATTCAGTGTGGCTCCTCACAGTTCTCAGTATGCAGGGGCTCCCCCCCTCTACAGTGCTCGGCATTCAGAGGACTCCCCTCACAGTGCTCTACATTCAAAGGGCTCCCCTCACAGTGCTCATCATTCAGAGGGCTCTCCTCACAGTGCTCAGCATCTCAGAGGGCTCCCCCTCACAGTGCTGAGCATTCAGAGGGCTCTCCCCACAGTTCTCGGCATTCAGAGGACTCTCCTAGTGGTGCTCTGGGACCATGTGGTGTCAGGGATAGACCTGAGGCATCGGGCATCAGTGAGCCATCTTTCTCTCTCTCTGGCCCTTCAATTTGTCCTTTTGCTTCTTGCACATGAGCCCTAGTCATTCGAGGCATAGTAGCGTATATCTGAAGCTCTTGGAGACAATCCACGTGCCCCTGGACCAGAACGAAGGCCCGCAGGGTGGAGTATGGGGATGGTCTTGTCTCTGTCAGGAGGAGCTCCGGGCATCTGGGCTCCTCTCTTCGCCGCCTCCCTAGTTGCGGTTCCTATGATATCTGTGCCTTGGATTCCATCCGCAGCACAGACTGGATTCATCGGCTTCATGCCCTTGTTGTCCCAGTCTCCTCCTCCTTCTTTTGTAAATTTGGCAAAGTTCAAGACTCCATTGACTAAGGTAGTTAATCTGAGCTTACTCAGTAACAACAATGGGTAAGATAAAATCTTTCCTAAGGTTCCGTGCTCCCTTTCCACCCTGACAGCTCGCTGGCCCGGGCACACTGGCTTGCATGTAGCTGCTCGTTCTCCCATCAACAGGAAACCAAGTTGGGGAGCTGGGTAGAGCTCCCTCAGAAAGCAGAAAGTTGATGCAGTTTTGTTGATTTTCCTTGCAAATCAGCTCATACGTATTGCAAATACCTCATGGATATATGAATATGTATCCAACTTCTTAATTTAGCAAAGTGAAAATGTATTCTCTCATTGAAGTAAACTGGAAAGACTTTGATGGTAGAGAGCACCATTGCTTGGCTCCGGATTTTTGGTTTTTTTTTTGTTGTTGTTGTTGTTGTTTAGATTATTTATTTATTTATTTTTACAAAACATATGCTACACATAGTAAATCAAACTTTGGGTACTCGCTCATTAAAAGGGATGGAGAGGGTGCTGAAGGTAATATTCCTTTGGCCACAGAACTTAAAAGAGTTGGGGTGGAGCTGTTTAGGCCACACCTACCGTGCTAAGGGGTTAGCTCCCTGGCTCTGTGCTCAGAGATCACTCCAAGCAGTGCTTAGGGGACCCTATGCAGCGCTAGGGATTAAACTCCCTGGCTGGCTACATGCAGACAAATGCCTTCACACTTTACTTTCTAGCTCCTTATTTATTAAAATCTTATTAGCTAAATATTGTTTGGAATAAATACTTGATGACGTGTGTGTTGCTGGAGATATAACTGTGCTCTTTCTATCTTTTCTTACACAGGAATGGAACTCAATCGATCTGAGAGTTTCTGTCGTGAAAATTTATTCATCAACGATGCTCTAATAAAAACATCAGCCAACACTTTCAACATACCAACTCCGTCAGGTGTCCACCAGGAGGCCACTGTCCCACTGCATAGACCCAATTCTGATTTGGTGGGACTAGTGACAACCCGGCAGATCACCCTCAAGATGGACCTTTGTCAACCCTCCGGGTCGGGGCTGAATCCAAGGCCAGCTGCCGGGTCCCGTCAGTTGTCACCTCCTTCCCACCCAAGCAGCCAGGATCCTTGTAAAAATGGTAATTAATACTTTGACGCATCATCTGTATAGTTTCAACAGGAAGTTCTTGCTCTGAGTGGTCGGGATCTATATGAGTCCAGTGGGCTCTAAGTAAATTGGTACTGAGGAGTTGGAGATAGTGGCCTCAGCTTCTCTTGAGGATGGGGAAAGCCCTGAGACCTAGTCCTTTGGAAGATTTTAGACATGCTAGAAACAATTGAGGGCTTGAGATGCTTTTGCGAAGTAAGAACCAGATGAGGCTGCTCGGTTCCATGCAGGTTAAAGGCTAAACTTTCCCCTAAAAAGTGGAACAATTGATACTTGGTCCTCCCTCAAAGGGCTGACCATATCCGCTACACACATTTTCTTTACCTCAGAAATAAAATGCTATGGACAGGATTTGTGGTAGGACCCTATTGTCGAGAACGGCAATTTCCTGTAATGTTGGTGAAATCTTCTGTACTGCCGTTAAACACCCAAGCTGAGGCAGCTAACATCATTTGTCATTGTCCAGAAAAAGGCTACGTGGCGTAGGGAACCAAAGAACAGCACAATTTGCTATTCCCGCGAAAGCATTTGTCAAATATGAAAGAAAGGCAGCTCGAGCTACCCAATCTGCGTAAATCCAGATGATTTAAATCTATGTCTATTGTAAATTGTTTTCTGTGGGACATGAAGTAGGGAATGAGAACTTGAAACTGCAGTACCGAAAACACAAAATGAATACACTAGAATGAGCAAATGACTGACACCCTGGCCCTCACCACACAGTGTTGGTGAAACAGCAGACTAGCAGGTAGTATTGTGACATCTTTTGACACTGACCTTGAGTTGTTTTTCCTGACTGAGCAAGGTGCTCAGCTTGTCCTTTATTTAGTGGATTTTTAGCCAAGAAAAGTTTCAAAGATATGGTTCTATTTTTGTTTGTTTGTTTTTGGTCTGGCCAGATCCAGCAGCTGCTCAAGGTGTTACTCTCCTGATTCTTCGCTCAGGAATTACTCCCTAGTGCTTGGGGACCACATGGATGCTGATTGAACCTGGTCGGCTGCACGCTGGGCAAATGCCCTACCTGCTGTGCTATCGCTCTGGCCCCGATATGGTGCCGTTACATGGCCGTTGAAAGTTGATGGAGTCCTGATCTTGAAACCGCTCGAGTCTTAATCCTGGACAATTTTACATTATTGAGTTATGATACCATATTTTCTTCTTGTACAGGAGAAAACGGCATAATTTGTGGGGCATGATTTAAAAATTCTTCTTTCAAAATGATGATACAATGGAATAGTAAACTGGCTGTATACAAAGCACGTGGTAGGGTTTGAAATTTAACCCTGTGTTCTCTTACCCAGCGGGTAGCAGCTCAGTTTGCTTTTTCTAGCTGTGGGGGGCTTTGCTGTACTGATTTACTACCTTGCTATTTTAAGGACTTTGTGTGTGTGTGTGTGTGTGTGTGTGTGTTTTTTGTGTGTTATTTTATGTCCTGGTTTTGGTCTATATTCAAAAACTCATTTTAAGTCAAATGACCTTGAGATTTTTTTCTTTTGTGTCAATACACCAGGCACGCTCAGGTTAGCTCCTGGCTCTGTACTCAGGAATTACTACTGGCCATGCTTGGGGACCATATGGATGCTGGAAATCGTCTGGTTGGCCACTTCAAGGCAAATGCCCTACCTACAGCTATCACCTGGTCCCACATTGAGTTTTTGCTTTGGAAATATGCCCTCTCTGATTTTGGGAGGTTTCTCCCTTGTTGCTTTTTATTGATTTTGTGTCTCAGACCAGAAAGCTTTGAAACATTTCTGCAGAGCCTTGTAGTGGTTCAGAAAAATGTACTAAGGAAATAAATAGTGATTATATGCAAACTAGTCTCTTCCATATCTAAGACACATAGGCAAGTGAAAGACTAAGAAAACGCTTTGTACTCGGTAGATATTGTATGTCCAGTGCTAGTCAGGGCACCTCAGCATGACAAAAGAGAAAAATCAACTCGGGTCTCACTTCTCCCAAGCACACCCCTTGGGGTGTGTGGGATTTGGGAGTAGACCAGAAATGCAGTAGCAAACTCGCGAACTTTTGGCAACTAATCTCAAAACTTTATTTGTATTTGTTGGGACTGAATGTGATAAGCAATTTCTGGGAGGAGAGCAAAAAAGCCAGAGCTTAGGAAGGTAACATGCAAGCGGAGTAAAAATTGATCCGTATGGTATGAGGGGGTCTTGTCGGGTAGATAACAATGCTCCCACCTCGTCATGGTATTCCCCTGGCTGCACATTGAAACTTCCTGATGCATAAGCCCTGCTGCAGGTGGTCTCTCGCATGGTTCTGCCTGTGCGTGTGGAGACCGTGGCTTACGTTTCAGTTTGGGGCCGGCTAGGCCTATGTGGGGCTGTGCTGTTGTCCCCCGTTTGGGCATTTTGGTTGGTGACAAGTGGTTGTCAGTGACTGCAGTGGAGGACATGCACTCTTAGTACCGCTTAACGTGATCCGCCTTTGGTGGACCGAGGGTTTTGCTAAATGTGCCTTTAGCGGCGATTTCACCAAAGTCTCTGATTTCATGTATAGAACCCATGGTCATCTACTTTTAGGTAACACCTTCAAGGATGCAAGTGATGCTTTGCTCTTTGCTCTAACCCCTTCACTGTTTGCAGATGGTCTGTTCAGATGGGGTGACAAATTTCTGCAACAGTAAATGTGATGGAAATAAATGCTGTTGAAATGAAATCTATTGAGGTGGTAAATGATCACCAAGATAGGAATTGTCCTTGGTTTTCTACAGTATCCTATTTTAGTGTGTATGCTCCCTTGTGTTCTGGCTGTAATGAACTTTGAATTGGTCCATCACCTCAATTTACTAAACAATTATAGGACAACAAATTTGTGGTATCATGTGAAGTATTATTTATTTAGCTATAACCAGCAGTGCTCAGGAATCTTCTAAGAGAGTCATTCCTGGTAGTAGTGCTCAGAGACTTCACTTTTGACACCAGTGATAGATCGGGGTCAGCCATGTACAGGGTAAGTATTTCTTACATCCCAATATATCCTGGTCCCATTGTGAAGATTTTCACATTGTGGAGAACTGAATTGAATCAAGCATTCCCCAAGAGGTGATTATATTATTTGCGTTTGAGAGGGCAAATAGGTGGAGAGGTGCCTTGACTCAGTAACCCACACAGATAAGTACATGGTAGAGCCAGGTAGAACATGGGACTGGCCCTTAATCACTCATTACACTCAGTGCAAGTATAATTTCTAGAAAGCTGGTTTGAATAGCATGTTTTAAGAACTTGGGTTAGAGAGTAAATAAATTCTGTTGTAATGCTAGCAAGGGGGGGGGCCGGTCTTTTTCTCTTCCCCTTTAAAATATATTAATTATTTAGTTCAGGGCACATGGTTATAATAGTGTGAGGTCAGATTTTGATGTGCACACTCACTTCACCACCACTAGTGCTCAATATCCTAACATTCCACCTACTGTCCATCGAGTGTCCTAACATTCCATTCCACCTCCCCTCATCTCCCCTATCCACTCCTCCAGTTGCTCAAGTATTCTCAGTTCTAGAATATGAAAGCCAATGACTTGTCATCATTCAGTATTATCTGTTCCCTTTTTTTGTTTTGCATTTCTCGCCAGTTGAGTGAAATCATCTCGTAGTTGTTCCCTCCCTGTGACTCACTTCCTGTGATACTGTAGTACTGTCCATGCCATAAAGGCAAGCTTCATGGTTTCCCACATTTTCTTTTCTCTTTTCTTTTCTTTTTCTTTTCTTCCTTTCTTTTCTTTCTTCTATTTTTATTCTTTCTTTTCTTTTTTTTTTTTTTTTCTTTCTTTTTTCTTTCTTTATGGTTTGTCACTTGATTTATTTGTTTTACAAAGTTGTTTATGATGGTTGGTCAACATACATTCAATGTTCCAACACCACTACCTCCACCATTGGATTCTTCCCACTACTATTATTTCCAATTTTCCCAACTACTCTTCGGCCTCCATAGCAGGCCCTTATTGCTTGTTAAAATTCACTGAAGAATAACCAAAATGTTTCCTTAGGAGAAAGTTATAAACATTACTCTATCTCACCATGGAGCAATAAAGTCCTTGTATGAGAGATTACTAGAATGTTGCTACAGGGTTAAGCCTACTCTGTGTTTCTATTTTGTTAATCAAGATTGGGTTGCCTCTCTATATTACATCCTATTCCATTTGGTGTAAGCACCCCAAATGTTTATCGGTGCAGCCAAAGTTTGAGACATCACATGGCTGGGAATGTAATGTGTGCTCTGGAATCTACAAGTTTTTAATGGGTGGAGCTAAATTTTTAACTGGGTGGCAGCTTTGGAGCATGTGTGTAAAGGGATTGCCAGGGCTTCTAAAGTACAGGGCAATGGGGAGAGGTAGCTCATTCTCAAACGATGGCAGTCTGAGGTTCATCACAAACACCACATACCTGAGTTTTTCAACAAATTAATTTCTGGGTGAAGCCTCATCTAGAGTGGTGGAGTCCAGCCAGAGCATGGCAGGATTGTGGAATGTGGAGGTTTTTGACTCTCAGGGCCTGTTTGGATGGGTGCCGCCTCACCCATTCCTGCTGTGCCCTGGACAATCATTCTGGTTTGGGGTCTGGAAGGATCTTTTGCTGTAATCTTTTCTTGTGGCTGTGTATGTAATGTGTATGTCGAATCATAATTTTAAAGTATTTTATTATGCCACATATACAAATAAAAGATATACAATTAAAAGCCCATGTTTGGGTTTGGTCATACAGTGTTCTAGCACCCGTCCCTCCACTAGTGCCCATCTCCTACCACCAACACCCCCGAGTTCCCTCCCCCTTCCCCAGCCCCTCCATGGTATCTTCTTTATTTCTTTCCCTTTCTCTCTTTCTCTTTTCCTTCCCTCCAGACTATGGATTACAGAACATACATTAAGAGGTTGGCATGTGTACCTTTGGCTCTACTTAATGCTCAGTTCTTAGGTTGGCATTGGGAAGTACCCCTCACTGTTCCATTTCTTGTCTTACCAATCTCTGACTCTCACACGCTTGTGATAATTTCCACTTTTGACAAGACCTCCTGATATATGTTTCACTTGACTTGATATTGGTATCATAAGATGTACAGATATATTCATGTTATGCAAATAAATGCAGTCATTCTGTGTCTGTCTTCCTTCTGGGCTAATTTTGCTCAACATACTCTTCTCCTATGTCCATCCATTTATAGGTAAATTTTATGACTTCATTTTTCCTAACAGCTGCATAGTATTCTATTGTTAGATGTTACCAAAGTTTTTATCCAGTCATCTGCATTTTCGGGTACTCCTGTTGTTTCCAGATTCTGGCTATTTAGCAATGCTGCTATGCAGCATAATTTGTAGTGCACTCAGCTAACATTGGTCATTCTGGTCTTTGCCATATCCTGGCCATTGTATTTAGTACTGTGATGAAATATTTATAAGCATATATCTTTCTTAATTATTTTTCTTTAATTTAATGTTTCTGTGTTTTAGGGGGTGTTTCTATTTCGAATATTACCATTTAGAAAATACTTCAGTTTTTAGCTTTGTTATTACTTGCGGCTTAAGAAGGTTCTGAAGCGTTAAAAATATAAATACCCTTTATAGTTACTTGTTTCTATGATCATCGAACTTCTATGGATGCTTTGTATTTCTCATGCTGTGTTAAAAATGGCCTCTGAAATTTTTCTATTTTTTGACGTGTGCCACTTTATGGAATTTTGTTTTTCAGTTTTAGGGAAGTAGTTTTATGGTAAAAAATTTTGGATATATAAACTGTAAATCCAATTGATATTTGATTTTATTTTAGTGAAAGAAATGAAACAGTTACTTTAAAAAACTTTATCTGGGCTGTAATAGTCAATGGATCAACCTAGATTTGATTCTGGAGCTCCATAGGTCACTGGAGCTCTGCCAGGAGCGCCTTCCTGGTACCCACTCAACAAATCCCAATGAACAACGGTAGACAGGCGATGCAAGTGATAAGTAGAGAGCCAGGAGTAAATTCTGAGCACTGTGGGGGGGTGTGAGCCACCTTCTTTCCTCTCCCAAAAGAAGACAAACATCACTTCATCTGGGGCTGGAGAAATAGGGTAGGTGGTCATAGGTGGGGATAATGCACTTGGCTTGTACTCAACTGACCTCTATCCATACCCAGGTGCCTATATTGGCCTCTGGACACCACCAGGAGTAAGCCATGAGCCCTAATGGTAATGTCCCCCTTGCAAAAAAAAAAAAAAGAGAGAAAGAAAGAAAAGGAACAGGTTTAATCCAACACCATGGACAATTTGAAATTCTTAGACCGTGAATTCCTCGTAGTACTATTGTTATGAACTAGCCCTAAGGGGAGAGTGATAGCACAGCGGGTGGGGCATTTGCTTTGCACACGGCCATCCTAAGTTTCAACCTGGCATCCGATATGGCCCACTGAGTACCACCAAGAATAACTCCTGAGCAAGAGCCAGAGTAACCCCCTGAGCACAAGTGTGGTGTGGACCCAAAAAAGCAAAAAAAAGAAACTAGCCACTATAAAATGCTTCATTGTACTCTAGTTCTTAATGACAAACCAAAGACTTTATTCCTATGATTTTTTCTTGCCTTAAACCTTCTGGCCTGGTTGGGATGAGAGAGAGAGAGAGAGAGAGTGGTAGCGGAAAAGGAGAAAAGAGAGAGGGAGAGAGAGAAATGGAGTGGAGAAGGAGGGGAGAGAAAGAGAGAGAGAAAGAGAGAGAGGGGGTGAGGAGAGCGCCACAGGAGTAACAGTACTGTGTTGCATGTGAGCTGACTTTTTCTCTTCCTCAGCACTCTCATGGTTCTCCTGTTTCACTCAGTACAGTCCAAAAATCTACTAGGAGAATTCCCTCAAAAATAAAATATAATTTTAGACTTATTGAAAGCATCTAGTAGTTCAATGATATTTGACTTTTTAATCAAAGAGGAAAACACTGTGGTATGAAAAATTGATCTCATCTTAGTCTTTCTTTCAGGTTTGTTTTTATTTGGATGTCAGTATTTGTAAATCACCTGAAAGTTCCTCTTCAATTAATTAAAGCATTATGGGTTTTCAATGTATGATAACATTTAAACCAAGAGCTACCTAAATTATATGCATCAGTTATGTAGATATTGAAAAGTAATACCTTTATTAAATTTGGACTCTACCATCTTTACTCCATATTAGAATTTGTGCCTACCAAAATATTTTTCAAAACCCAAAGCATTGTATTCCAGCTTATTTATTTATCTTGTCAATTTTTTTGTTTGTTTTGATTTTTTGGTCACAGCTATCAATGTCTCAGGGCTTACTTCTGCCTCTGCACTCAGGCTTCCACTCTGAGAGTTGGAGGACCATGGGGGATTGAACTTTGGTTGGCAGGAGCAATGCAAGCACCCTAACTGCTATATTCTCTCTGACCCAAATCTTAAGTTCATATTCTTTAGAAAAGCAGTAATGTTAAACTCTGAGTGACTTGCTTTTATATATCGGTAAGGAGCTAGAGCATTTCGAAATATTTTTGCCGCAGTTAGTATTTATGGTAATCTCTGTACTAAGTCATATGGTTGCTGTGAGAGTTAGCTCAATGTGCTGGAGCACATGCTTTGATTCAGCATGCCTGCTTTTGATCCCTGGTACCACGCGGTCCCTCTGTAGAGGTAGGAGAGCTAGGATTTATCCCTAACACACCAGTTGAGCACCAGATGTGTGATGCAAAAATCAAAAGGAGGAGTGACGTAATTTGAGTGTTAAAAAATACTCTGTTATTTAGAAATAGACACCTTTTAGGTATAATCTGTGTAGACAGAAGTCTTACCAAAGGCCTCGTGGCAATTTCCCAAAATAGCATCTGGCAAATATTCTTTTTCTTGGGGTAGGATCAACCCTAGAATGCTCAGGCGTGAAGCGTAGTCCTAGGCTCTGCACTGAGGATTCCTTCTGGCAGTGCTGTGGACACCGTATAGGATGCTGGGGATTGAACTTGGATCAGCCCACATGTAAGGCAAATGCCTCACTGCTAAACTTCCGCCGGCCTCAGGTGTAAAATATTCTCATCATCGACGACATAGATGTTTTTGAAAAAAGGAGAATGTGTTCCTGTGTTAGGCTGCCATCTCATAGCTCTGACTGGTTTTAACAACCCATATGTATTTTCTGACTGCTTTGAGGTTGGAAATCTGAAATGCAGTTGTGAGTGAGGTGAGAGGCGCCTGAGCCTCCTCCTTGAGGCTGGGGGTTCAGTGCTTGCTCAGTGTGCTGGGCTATTTTGCAGCTTGCAGCTTAGGCCCTACATGACCCCCTAACTTCTTAAGTTGCTTGTTGTATGACTCAACCTCAAATATATTCTGAGGTAAGGAGATCAGGATTCCAACTATTTTAGGAAATAATTGTCCTTAATATAGAATAAGATTTTTCTTTGTTGTGTTTTCAGGTGTCATTAAGCATCATTGTATTTTTTAATTTTTTTTAATTTATTTATTTATTTAGTTTATTTATTGTTCGCCACCCGCAATGCTCGGGGTTACTTCCTGGCCGCCCCTCCGGAATTACGGCGGTGCCGGGACCTGGGATGCCGGGATAGAACCTACCGGCATATCAAGCAAACGCGGCAAACACTTATGGTGGGCTATCGCCCCGCCTCCTCATAATTTTTATTGTAAAGGAATGTAGAAAGATGTATGGTGAGAGAAAAAAAAGATATATATATTTGAGAACACGGTCTTTCTGTAGAGTGACAAAAATTTAACATTGCAATTAAAATTTTTTTGGCTAGGAAAGTAAATTGAACTAGCTGGAAAAAAAGCCAGAAAACAAACTGGTTAGCAGTAAATTGGCTCGTAAAATGGCTTATTTCCCATTGGTATATATTAAAGAACAATAGGAAAATGCCTACAAGTAAAAGTTTGTTTCTATTGGTAACATTTGAAGGTATAGGAATCTTAATAAAGCTATGTTAACTTTGGAAAAAATAAACATAGAAGTGTATAACCTCATTGGGTCATATATTTCCAAGCTTGGGCTTTAGGATCTTTGGGTAGATTTGGGGCTCCTTCTAGGATTGGGACAAAATTTGGTTGCCTTAATTTTGATTACTTAAATGAAATCACAGCTGAAGTTGTTGCGGATATTCATTGTGGTATCAAGTAATTAACCAGATGGAGCAAAGCAATCAGAACTGGGAGACAGGCATCAATTCTTTAGTCTAGAATTGTAGGGGAGCTGCTGGGGTCCCAACAATATCAGGAAGCTGAGTTCTCTTCTACCTCCAAAGCTGGAGGTGAATGGATGAAAACTCACAAGTCCAGCGCAGTTCCAAAAGATATTTACTAATTCAGTGATAAAACAAGCTCTGCCACTACAATCCAAGATGATGGCATTCGCCAGACCTCTAGCTCTGGTCAGAACTTAGACCATGCACTGGACCCAAGTCTCCCACCAAAGTGGATTCTAGTACCTCAAGTCTGTCCCCTATATACCCAAAGTAATCCTATCTTCAGGGAGGGTAATGTCAACAAAAATCAACGAATCAGCTTCTAGGTGTAGAAGTAGGGTGGTACCACACTTGTTCAGGTCTAAACAATGATTATGCTAGGGACTAGTCCCTTTCTCTTGTTAGAACACTGGAAAAAGAGGGAGAGCTGGTATAAATTCATCTCAATGGTTAAACTATTTATTGGGAGAGAACCATCCTTAACTTCATGGGTTTCATGCAATCTAGATGGTACTCACAAGGTCTGTTCTGTTTTCTGTTCTGCACCAAGGTGATTCTTGACTGTCTTGTCTTCTGTTTTCGACAGAGTCATGCTCACCTGCTTGAGGGGCAAACCAGATGATCCTTCCTTTAATCTTAAAAAATAGTCTCAATATAGCCAGGGTGTTGGTCTCTCAGAATTCTAACCTGTCCCACGCTAGGTCAGTGGGTACTAAGAGGAATTATGCCCATTAGAGACAAGATTGAAATCAAGTAGATAGTTAATATTTCAGTAGTTACCATTAAGAGTCAAAATGACTCTTGTAACTCCCAACCTCTCCATCAGTGTTTACACAGAAGAGAGATCTCATTAGCATGAACCCCTCGCTAAAGGATATGTTGAAGTAGCTTAACTTTAATGGATTAAACAGTAAAGCTCCTAAGCTAGCTAAGCCGTCATCCTAAACATAATCATGACTTTGGGTATTCTATTGGTCCTTGTGGAGCCAAGGTCAAATACAGGCCTCCCAGATAGAAGGGCATATACTCTACCCCTGGTTCGTATTCCAGCCCCTCACATTGGACAACATTTTATTTATCAATTTATTTTTTTATTTTAGATCATATTTTTGAGGGACCTCCCAATGGGTAAGCCTCAGTGTACTCAGCCAACCAGACCAACAATTGAGTGCCTATTAATGTGATATTGCTTGGCTCCACAGTGTTGCGGATTACAGGGGGCCACACAGCACCAGGAAGTGGAACCTGCGTACTGTCTCCCCAGCCCTAAGTAGCATTTCATTTTATTTTCCCTCTTTATTTAAACACCAGTGATGTACAAAGTTGCTCTCACACTGATTTATTATAGGCATTTAATATCTCCAGTACTATCCCTAACTCACCACTATCACTTTTGCTCCACCATCAGTCCTATTTTCTCCCAGCTACTCTCCTCAAGCCTGTCCTGTAGCAGACCCAATAAAAATTTAATTTAAATTGTTTGTTAGCATTTAATGGCTAGTGGAATGATCCAAAAAAATTATTTCCATAAAAAAATGTATGAAAATTATTATCTCTCACCATGGGGACTAATCCTGTCTGAGCTTGATAAGCTGTTGCTGCAAGTTGCTCTTTGTGAATGTTTTAGTTAGTCGACACTTGGCTGGTCTGAAAGTTATATTCTCATCCAATCTGAGGTGCCCCCTCCGGGGTCAGTGTTGGAAAGTTAGGGCATGTCACTCAGCTGCACTGCTGCCAAATGCTCCAGAAATCTAGAATGTTTAACTGGGGCAAGGTTGCTGGGTCTTCTAGCACAGGGAGGGGGCAGGTCATTCACTTCTACTCTGGGAGGTTCTGAAGTTTTCAGTCACAAAGACCTGTGTACCTGGAGTTTTCAGCCACATAGACCCATGCTTCTGGAGCTCAGACTCATTTTCTGTGGCGCTCAGTCCTGAGGTGGTGGGATCTTGCCAGAGGCATAATGGTGGTTTTGGGATGTGGGAGTGACTTCCAGAAACTTTAGAGAATGTTGGCCCACCTGCCTCAAGATAACCCCAGAGTTCTCTGTAGGAGGGAACCAAGAAATTTTTTTTTTGAGGCTAATTGGTCTTCTTTGATTTACCTTGAGTCTGCCAACTTCCTGAATGTATGGCCCTCTCTGGGTCCATGGTGCCTGGAGCAAGAGTGCCCGGTATGACAGACAGGAGAGGCAGGCCAGTAGGTGGGTGGCTCTAGAACACCTAACCATATGGTGCTTGGTGGTCCTTTGGCCCTGGGTTTAATCTGGCTCCTGGGTTAGGCTGCTGATGTTGGTAGGATTTGTGAGGGTAGACCTGGCTCCTAGGCTCATCCTTCCCATTGGTAAGGAGTACAAACCTACTAGGCAGATGTGGGGTGACGGCTCAGTGTCTGATATCCAAGCTCAGTAAGCTCTGTGCCAGGGAGTCGCTAAAGGGTGAGGTAAGGAAAAGTTTGTAACTGTTGAGTTAGTACGTAAAGTTTTGGAATCAGGGGCTGCTCCTGTCCTCTCTCCAGCATAAGGGTGCTGGATCTCCAGCTGCAGCAGAAGTAGAGCTCGGCAGAATTCGGGAGACTGTCTGTCTTTGAGCCTTGTCCTTCCAACCACACACCCTCCCATTTTGGGGCTTCATAAAATGTAGCAGTGTTCTGCTAAGGCTGGGGCTGTACTGTATTGACTTAAGGAGTGGTGACTCTGTATTCAGTGGGGGCAGACGACTAAGCTGTTTAACTGCTTGAGCAGATTGGTCTTGGTAGACCTACAGTAGGTCCAGCATGGTCGGACATGGTCGCGGGTGGTTAGAGCCTTGAAAGCAGCCTTCGCAGACCATATGTAAAGAATAGGATCAGTAGCTGTGTTTTGTAAAACCTTTATAAATGTGCATGTTCTGGAGACAGGAGCTAGCTTGAGTATTGTAGTATGCGCCAGAAAGTCTTGAGTCCCACCCCGAAGTGTGTGCCTTCCCT
>JAJIBD010027660.1:0-30085 GCA_021461705.1 Cryptotis parvus | reverse complement strand
CAAAAGAGCCTAAGTCTCCCACCAAAGAGAGAGGATATCACCCGATCTGAGTCCTATCCAGAAGAAGGAGCAAAGGCCAAAGAGCAAAAGGCTAAAAGCCAAAAGCCAAAAAGCTGAGGAGCCAAAAGCTGAAGGCTGAGGAGCAAAGGCAAAGGTGAAGGGGGGGCCTCAAGTCAGCCCCTTATACACCAAAGTAATCCAATCGGGAGGGTTGTCATATCAACAAAGAACCTAAACAGAGTGTAGTGCCACACCTTACTGCAGGTATAAACAAAGGTTATGCCAAGGACTAAGGGAGATTATCTCTATGTAAAACACTGGAGAGAGAGAGGGCTGATATAAAGTAGTACATCTGCTTCATGAGCTTCATGTAATCTAGATGGTACCACAAGGTCCTTCTTATTATTATCTGCACCAGGGTGATTCTGAGTATCTTGTTCTCGTGTACCGAAAGGGTCACTCTCGCTGCTTAGAGCAAACTAGTATGATCCTTCCTATAGTCTTCCTATAGTCTCAATGTAGCCAGGGTGGTAGTCTCTGGTGAAATTCTAACTGTCCCACGTTGGGTGCAGTGGGTATAAAGAGGAGCTGGCCCAATCTAGAAAACATAGAAGTCTTAGTAGATGTATAAGTCGGGAGTTATTCAATCAAGGTGGCTTCTGTAACTGCCACACCCTCTAGCAGTGTTTACATAGAAGAGAAATCTCATTAGAATGAACCTTGACTTAAGAAGATTAAGCTGGGAGTGGGCAAAACAATAAAACTCCTAGAATAGCTAAGCCTGTCCTCCAACACTTGCTCTTTGCTCATAAATTACTCCTGGCAGTGCTCGGGGTCCACATGGGATACTGAGGATCAAACCTCCCAAGTGGACTATGTGCAAGGCAATTGCCCCTTTGTGCTATCCAACCGACCTCAAGTAAAGTTATATTTATTGAACCAATCTGACTTCATAAACACATGTGATTAATATAGAAGAAACAGTGACAGTTTCAAAGATATGAAACTATTATTGAAATTTAATTCAGAGAGATATGTTTTGGACTGCCCCTCAAGGTATTGCAGGTGTGACTGCGGTACCCAGTTGCATCTGCAGGTGAAAGATAGGGAGACAGGCTTGTCCACACCCGGGCTCTGCCCGTGGGCCCTGAATGGTTAATGCTCTGACATAGGAAAAGACTGAGTCCCTTGGGATGAACCCAGTGTCACGGCAGAGGCTTGGCAAGCTAACCATTCCATATGCCAAAAACAGTAACAATTAATGGATCTCCATTCCCAATGAATGGAGATGTTACTGGTGCCCACTCAAGCAAATCTATGAAAAATGGGAAGACAAGTGACAAGTGACAAGTTATAGGTTTTGGGCAAACTAAGGTAGGAAATCATAGAAAAAAAAAAAGAAATGTAGAGCGAGAAATCTTCAAATCTAAAGTACAAACTCAACCTCCTCAATCCCAAGCTCTTGTTGATAACAGAAACTTGTAGAATGACATGAACAGGACACACAACTTAAGATATCTGAATCCAGATGGACTGAGCTGACCACTGCCAGAGGAAAATGAAAGTTTGTACTATGAATCCAAGCAACTTAAGTGCTTGCTGAGAATAATATTACTCAACACTCAACATTCAGTTCTCTTGGGAGGATTATTACAAAATATCTAGAGCATATCATTTACTAATAAGTTGTCAAAAAGTATTTTATTCAAAGAAACTGGAAAACAAAACACATTCTGATGAGAAAATACAGTGCACTAAAGAATAATTTTGAGATAATACAGATCGTGACATTAACAAAAAATATTTTAACTGCAGTCAATGATGTAAAAGTCTAGGTATCTTTGCCATGTTTAAAAAGAGGTATCAGGGGCTGAAGAGATAGTACAGTGGATAGGGCATTTGCCTTGCATATGGCCAACCCAGGTTCAATCCCGGGCATCCCATATGGTCACCTGAGCACCACCAGGGGTAATTCCTGAGCAAAGAGTCAAGAGTAAGGCCTGAGTATCAGTGCATGTGACCCCAAAAGCAATAAATAAATAAATAGATAAATAAATATATGAAATAAATAGATAGATACATAACTAACTAAATAAATAAAATAAAAAAATGGTTTCAAAAATAACACTGAGAAGAAACTAATGAAATTATAAGACTAAAAAATATGCAATGTTGGATTAAAAAACGCACACTACATGGCCCTAATAGAAGCAAGAATTCTAGAAGAAAGAACCTGTGGACTTTAAGGTCAATCAATATAAGAAAATCTATTTTAAGAACAATGATAAATACTTTCAAAAGAAAGAAGGGATTTTCAAGGATCCATGAGACAATGTAAAAATACCTGAATTGGGAGCCAAAAGGGTAATACAGGCAGTAATAACTTTTTAGCATGGACTCAACCAGACCCAAACTTGATTTCTAGCCCTACTAGGCACACTGAAGATTGCTGTGTCCAGTTCTGGAGACCTCCACAATTACGAAGAGGACAGCGAGACTGAGCCCAGAAGCACCACAGGCTCTAGAACTGAGTTATCAGGCCTGGTTGCTTAAGAAGTGCTGAGAGTAAATCCTAGGCTACCAGCTCACTGAGTTGGAGGCTCTGGCCCCCATCTCGCAAAAAGATATAAAATTGACACTATGATAATAGTAGCAGTTATGTGTACCTAGGTCGAGAAGTCAACATGATGAATGACCTAAAATCTGAGCTGCGCAGGAGGAAGAGAGCGTCATGGAATGCCTTCAAAAACATCAAAGAAATAGCTAAAAGGACAAAAGAACCTCCAGCTCCGGGCACATCTCTTCAACTCCACCATTCTCCCTGCATTAACATACACCTCCAGAGACCTGGGCCCTATGAAAGCAGGATGAGAATGCAATTCAGGTCCAGAGAGGAATCGAGGGGGGCTATGCTTGGAATATCATGCCTCACTCAAGTGAGAGAAGGACTTCGGAGTTCCGACCTTCATCGCTATTCCAGAATCAGGGACGTTGTCTCGTTTGCCAACGCATTGAAAATCAGATGGGCTGGACATGTAATGCAATTTGGGAGACAACCTGCTGGACTAGAGCCATTACCAACTGGATCCCACGGGATGTCAAAAGATCACGTGGCTGCCCACCTACAAGATGGTCAGACTTCCTTGTCAAGACCCTGAAGGAACGGTTTGAGGCTCTTCATATTCCTGAATCAACCAGATGCCATTGGGCTCCATTGGCACGTGATAGGGTCCAATGGAAATGTCACTGGCCCCTGCTCAAGCAAAGTGATGAATAACGGGATTCAAGTGATCAAGGGAAGTGTTCAAGTGATGATAATAGAGGTTAAGAAAAAATTTGGCAGAATGCCCCCAAGTTACCTGAATTAGGCCACAGACAAATTTTTTTTCATCTGAAAATTTCAACAATTGTAAGTAGAAGAAACAAACAGAATGTTGTGCTTTGGTATATTATAACCAAGCTACTGGAATTTATAAACAATAATATGGGACCAGAGTGATAATAATACCTGGTTTAAGACTCCTGCTTTTCATGTGACCTATCATAGATCTCAGTTCTACCCCTGGTTTCCCAAGGGTAGATTACCTGAGTACTCTATCACTATCACTATCCACTATCTTCCCGTTAATCATCTATTTGCTAGAGCAGGCACCAGTAATAACTCCATATGTCCCATCTCAGCTAGTAGAACCCAAAGGCATCCGCCCACTCCAGGAACATAAAGAGCCTCAAACAATTATATTAGGTCATGGGAATGACCTAATATAAATGTTACTGGTATTTGGCATATCAAATACTACACGAGCAGCTTGCCAGGCTTGCCATGCGGGTGGCATACCATTGTAGTCACCTCTAAATAAAGCACTTATTGATAAACCTGGCTGCCGCTAGCAGCCGCGTGAGCCAGGCTGTGATAGTCTGGTCTTCTGGGTGGAGTTGTGATGAGAGGGAAGTCTGGATGTGGAAAATGGCGGGCCCCATGGAGAAGGGGAGGGTGGTCTGGCTTGTTGTGAGGCTCAGCTGGGGTGGCAGGCCAGAGCTAGAACCCGCCATGCCTCCCAAGCGCCTCACGAGCAGCTGGGCACAGGGAGAGCAAGTAGCATCTCTGTCCCATGTCTGAGAGTCTCTGGTTCAGCATACCTGGGCGGATTGAAAAAAAAAACTGCTGCAGGGTGGCTGTCGATGATCCGGGCTGTGATAGTCTGGTCTGCTGGGTGGAGTTGTGTACTCAGGACAACTCCTGAGTACTCTATTTGCTTTTAAATTGGATTCCTTTCCAAACACAGTTATAGATAGTGCAATATGTTCAAGAGAATTTGAGGAGCTAAATTTGCAGTTCACTCTTGGGTCTTATTTATAGCCTGAGACAATTCGGGGCCACCAGAAGATTACAGCATTCAATGTAAACTAACCAACAACATTACTGTGACTGTGTGGTCAGTTTTTATATGCAGGATGGTTAGATTTTTCTAAATGGCCTTCAGGCTGCATACTGGAATTTAGAACATACTTAAAAGGGTATGATACAATAGACCAGGAGCAGATTAAAATTTACAGGCTGTTGGATGACAGGCTTATGTAGCTTTGAAAGTTTTGCTGTTTTACCCACTCACAGCTTAATCTACTTACATGTTCTTAAACCAAGGTTCATTCTAATGAGATCTCTCTTCTATGTAAAACAAACACTGATAAAGAGAGTAGCAGTTACAGAAGTCACCTTGACTCTGAATAACTTCTGACTTATTATACATCTAGGATGACTTCTATGTTATCCTGATTGGGCAGAGCTCCTCTTTTATACCCACTGCACACAGCGTGGGACAGTTAGAATTAACCAGGAGACTGCCATCCTGGGTATGTTGAGACTATCTTTAAGATTATAGGAAGGATCATACTAGTTTGCCCTCATGCAGGCAAGCATGATCCTTTCAGTGTATGGAGAACAAGATACTCAGAATCACCCTGGTGCAGATAATAAGAAGGATCTTGTGGATACCATTTTATTAGCTAGATTACATGAAGCCCATGAAATTAAGATGCATTACTTTATATCAGGCCCCTTTCTCTCCAGTGTTTTACATAAGAGATAATCTCAAAAAAAAAGGAATTAGTCCTTGGCATAATCCTTTGTTTATACCTGAAATAGGGTGTGACATCATCCTTCTACACTCTGTTTAGGGTTCTTTTGTTGGCAGGACCCTCCCAGGATTTTTGGTTTATAAGGGGACTAGCCCCTTCTCCTTTTCCCTTTCTTTTTATTTATTTTTTTGCTTTTTGGGTCATACCTTGAGTTTCTCAGGGGTTACCTCTGGTTCTTTGCTCAGGAATTACTCCTGACGGTGCGCAGGGGACCATATGGGATGCCTTGGATTGAACCCAGGTATTGAACCTGGGGTTCGGCTGCATGCAAGGCAAACACCCTATCTGCTGTGCTATCACTCTGGCCCCCCTTTCTTTTGGGTAGGACTCCTCTCAGGTGAGTTCCTCTCTCTCTTTGGTGGGAGACTTGGGCTCTCTTGTATGGTCTAAGTCCTGACCAGAGCTAGAGTTCTTTCATTGTATTAGATTGTGGTGGCAGAGCTTTTGTACTATTAAAAAGCCTTTTGGAATTGTGCCAGACTCGTGAGTTTTCATCCATTCCCCCAGCGGGATCCTCCACTGGATCTCAGGGCTGTGTAAGAATATTCTTCAAAATTATCCCATATCCCTTCAGACAGCATGACCACATGGAGAGAGGTAACCATGCTGCTTGAATGATAGTTAAGCAAAGATAAGGTACTTGAGATATCTGTGAGGAAAATAATCAGGCAGAAAGCACTCTGAAAGATAAAATAATACTTTAGCTTTCTACAGAGAAGGTCTATTTAATTACATCACCTTTGCCTATTTTCTAAGTGGAAAGTTAAGAGTCCTTATGGGAGAGATAAAAATATATAAAAAAAAAGATAAAAAGAAATCCTTTTTTCATTAGTTGATCCTTTTGGAAATCATCTGTACATATCCATTTCAAATATTTAAATTGGTTTAACAAAGACCATTCGACTAATTGACATGCTGTCTATCCAGACTCAGCTTATTATCTTCCTTTCTAGTCTGAGACTTTCTGTAAAGCTTGTTTTTAGGGACCTTTCTCTCTCTCTCTCTCTCTCTCTCTCTCTCTCTCTCTCTCTTGTTTTAGGTCATATCCAGCAGTACTCAGGTCTTCTTCCTGCTTTCCCTTGGGAAACCATATGTGGTGCCAGGGATTGATCTGTGGCAAGGGATTGAACCCCATGCAAGGCAAGTTCTCTACCCACTCTCTCTTGTCTCCTGCCCCTAGGAACCTGTCGTCCCTCGATATGTCCATGGTGGTCTGAAGACTTGAACCCTGGAGGTCTAAATGCAGCAACCATGTGATATTTTATTCCAAAAAAGGCATCTTTGCTTTACAACTTTGCAGCCTTCTTTCTTCCCTACTATTTTCTTGCTTCACAGTGACAGTCGGGAGCAACCACATCGATCCACTTGATGAAATCAGAACATATAAAGCGATTTCTTTGCTGCACGAGGAGACCATTATGAACAATTTTGACTTTAGGTTGAACATAAAAAAGAATCCTTGGCTGTGAGGAATTTAATCTTAGTTCAAATTTCAGGTGAGGGCAGAGTCTCTGTGTTAAGAACGAAGCGAGGAAACATCTTTTCCTGTGATATGATTTCAAGATTGTAGAGAAAGATCTTTACTTCAAAAAATGTTCATCATCACATACATATAATCTTTTTCTCTGAGCACAAGGCCTTTCTTTTTACAAAAGAGAAATATACCATTCTAACTTTTCCTGGGGAGGGTTATATTGTGGCCAAGTGCTAAGATCTCTCTGTGGCTGATTATGGCCGTTTACTCTTTGTCGTACTTTTGCATTTATTACTACTTACTTTTGCCAACAATTCTCTACAGCAGATTTTATTACCATTCTTCTCATACAGATGAAGAGACAAGCAGAGAGAAGCTAAACGCCTTTGCTGAGCATCATAACATTTAGGAGCACTCAAGCTGGGCTTGAAAACTGAACAATTTTGATCTGATCAGATCTTTCTGCTTGAACTATATGCTACATACCTCTCTAAAACAGGATGAAAAGGGAAGTATGGTCTAGGCTTTGGTAAAACAGATTCAACAAGGAAAAACCACAGGTATTTATAAGAAAGTATAAAAAAATGATAGAGACATCAAGGGCTTTCTGAGAGAAAAAATAAAATAAGTAGGATTAATTGGATTTAGATATTTCCTGGGAGATTAAATGAGGTGTTAGTTGTATCTGAGAGAGAGAGAGAAATGAATTGATTCAGTAATAGGGCAAGGCTGGCTTAAAATTACCAAAATTATGTGGTGTGAGTTCTTTCTGTTACTTGTGGCTTCATCAAGAAAAGTGCAAGGTAGGTGGATCATAGACGATTGCTTACACCTTTTTGCTTCCCCACTTTGGTAGTTAGTGCTTGGGAAATACCTGGTCACTCTGACTTCAAAGTGACTATACCATTTGTACCCCCACCAGCAAAAATTCAGACTTTCTGTGGCTTCACACCATTTTGAGTATTTTGTATTATCAATATTTGAGTTTTGCTATTCTGAAATATGAAAATAGTATCTCATTGTTTATCACATATTCCATTTTCTAATAGAGTAAGACATTGAGTGTCTTTATATGCATATACTCCACTCTCCATTTGATTTGGTTTTTCTTTTTGTTTGTTTTGCTTTTTGGGGTACTCCAAGCAGTGTTCAGGACTTACTCCTAACCCTGAGCTTAGGGATCACCTCTGGCTGTACTTAGGTGACCCTATGTGGTACTAGGAATATTGTCCTAGTCAACCACATTCAAAGCAAGAAGCATATCCACTACACTGTATCTTGGTGCAAAATTAGGCATTTGTTAATCTTGTACCTTTTTTTTGGCCCTCAACTCCATCAGCTCAATACTTCCTGACCCAGGAATAAATTGCTCCTGGAAGGTCTCAGAGAACCATATGTGTTTCTGGGGCATCAGAATGGTACTGACTACCTACAGAGAAGAAGCTTACCATACGTACTATGTGGCTGGCCTTCATCATCTCCATTTTGACGTTAATCTTTGGTTAGGTTGTTTGGTTATTTTTTAATTGTATTTTTTCCTTTATATGGGTTCCTAAGAGTATTTGTTATATTTTGAATATAGTCTATTGTGAGATATGGCCGGAAAATATTTTCTCCTACCATATGGAATTTTATCTTCTTCTCTTGACAGTGGTTTTAATTTTAATCAAGATTTTAATTTTAATGAAGATAGTCTACTTGTTATTTCTTTAGAGTTATTGCCAAACCCAAGGTTTTCTAGACACTCCCTAGACACTCTTAGTTTCTAAGATTTTGCATTGTTAGATTAATTGCTAGCCCTGTTGTTGTATCACGCCTAACTTACTAGTCCTGGATTTTCGTATTGCTAATGAGGAATTGTTTTTCATCCTTCAGGCAAGTCTTTTAAATATGCTTATGCTAAGGGATTTGTTCTTGTAGGAGCACAGAAAGATAGTATGATTATTTAATCTAAATTACTTACCTCTGCATTTCAGTAATATTTTCCAACTATAAGCCTCAGTACCAATTAGATTGAATTTAATTCCTTACTTCCTCAGAGGGTCCCTATGAGGTACCAGAAGGAGCTTCCCCCTGGCTTTGATATGGGACAAAGCTTAGAGTAAGCCCCGCCATGACCCAAACTTTAGAACATGGTCGTGAATTGCCTTGCAACAGTGAATTGCCTTGACCCAGAGCAGGGCACTTAAGACTATTGTTGGAGAGAGGACCCTAAGGGAGATTTGACAAGATCAATCTGGCAAAGGGAGCATTTTCTGGCTCATAGGACCTGATCTCCCAAAGAAAGTTTACCCTATAGAAAAGGGGACTCTCATCCATTGTTGGTGGGAATGTCAACTGGTACAGCCTTTCTGGAAAACAATATGGACATTCCTGCCAAAGACTAGAAATTGAGCTCCCGTTTGACTTAGCCATACCACTCCTGGGATATACTCTGGGAAACCAAAACACACAGCAGAAGCATCTTCTGCACTTTTATACTTTTATTTTCATATTCACAATATGAATATGAATATGACTATTCAATAGCCAGAATCTGGAAACAACCAGTGTGCCCAAGAACTGATGACTGGATAGAGAAATTTTGGCACATCTACACAATGGAATACTATGCAGCTGTTAGGAAAAGTGAAGTTATGAAATTTGCCTATAACTGGATGGATATGGAGAATCATGTTGAGTGAAATTAGCCAGAAGGAAAAAGATATAGAATGACTACATTTATCTGCATGACATATATATATATATATATATATGTATATACATATTATGATACCAATATCCAAGGTCAGATGAAACATGGATCAGGAGGTCTTGTCAAAGGTAGAAATTGTCACAAATGTGTGAGAGTCAGAGGTTAGGCAAGACAGAGAATGGAACATTGTGCTAATAATTTTCGAAAATGCTAATACCATCCTAGATCTGAGCATTAAATACAGGCAAAAAGATACACATGACAACTTCTAAATGTACATATTGTAATCCACAATGTATAAGGGAAGGAAGAAAGAGAGAGAAAGAGAAAGAAATAAAAAACCTGCCATAGAGGTAGGCTAGAGAAGGGGGAGGAAATCGGGGACATTGGTGGTGGGAAATTGTCACTTGTGGAGGGATGGGTGTTGGAACACTACATGATTGAAACCCAAATATGAACATCTTATGAACATCATTGTAATTAAATATATCATCGTGGCATAATAAAATATTTAAAAAAAAAGAAAAGAAGGATTACTCTATATATTTAATCTTGGTGTAGTTATATATGCTTGTCTCTTACCATGTTTATACAAGATGACTCGGAATGTTATTGAAATGATTGTCTACTAGCCTAGGATAGAGAAAAGCAATGCTCTGCCTTAGCACCTCAATAGCCTTGGAAACAGAGGTTTCCCTGCCCCCTCCATTTTGCATTGATAAGAGAATGCTGGATACTACCTCATTGTTTAAGGAATAAGCATGTACCTTTGGCTATGTCCTGCCCTTGGTATCTGTTTAAGATTTATCTCTTGCAGTTTGGGGGTCTGAGGGTCAGTGTGGAGTTGGACAGTGTATTTGGTAGTTAGTGTAGAGTAGAGTTGCAAGTAGTAAAGCGTTGGATTTTCTAAACTGTGCTCAGGTTCTTTGTTCATTGACTGGAAGGGACTATTGCTGGCCCTGAATGTGGGAACCTTCAGGGAACCTGATGGACCCCGGTACTGTTGAGGGACCCCAAACAGCCCCAATATGTATTTTAAGTGTAAATCTATGACACATTTAGAGTTAATTTCAAAGAAATTATACCTTGATAATGATCTCTTGCATGTGTAAGTCCTGTAGTTCCAACACCACTTTTGAAAGAAGTTAGATCCTGGGTTGTAGTTCAGGGGGAAAAATATATGCTTTATGTTCATAAAACCTGGTTTAGTTCCTAGAGCTGAAAGAGATTGTTTTGTCTTTTAATCACTGTATCACTGTCTTCCAATTGTTCATCGATTTGCTCGAGTGGGCACTAGTAACATCTCCATTAGTCCTGTCACAAGCAAGTGCAACCCAAGGGCATCTACTTGCTACAGGGACAGGAGGAACCCGGAATTATTCTTCAGGTTTAGAACTGAGGTCCATAATAGTTACTAGTCTTTGGCATAAAAAGTAAATAAAAAACAGTAGCTTGCCAGGCTTTAACGTGTAGGGGGTATAGTCTCAGTAGAAGGCTCTCAACCCGAGCATTTACTGATGAAACTTAAAGGGGAGATCAGGTTTTCTCTTGGATGGAGCTCTGAGGAACTAGGGAGTCTGGATGTTGAGAATGACTAACTGCATGATGTGTAGTTTGCTCTGGCTTCTTGCCAGGCTTACTGGTATCAGTTAAAACATGTCTATAACTGTTTACTATGTATAAATGTGAAAGAAATTGGGAAGAACCTTATGCAAAATTCAGTATCCTATAAAAATATTGCGCGGCCACTTTGCAGCCACGCGCCAAGGGACATGTGGGTCTGGCGTGGGTGGGTCTCTCTCTTCGGGGCAACTGGCATGGAGGTGGAGGAAAGGGCAGGGCCCAAAACTCCACTCCAAGTCCAGCCAGTATGGTCGCTCCCTTGCTCATGAGAGTAAACCCTTGGAGCAATGTTGGACTCCAATTTGTCTCCTAATTCTACTTTATAAAACATCAGTTAACTATATGTGGTTCTGCATGTCAATCTTCTTCCATTTTGTTTTTCTTTTCTTTTACTATTCACTGTCTGTCTTCCCGTTCATCATCGATTTGCTTGAGTGGGCACCTATAACATCTCCATATGACCTGTCTCATGCAAGTAGAGCCCAAGGACACCCGCTTGCTACAGGAACATAACGAGCCTCAAACCATTCCATCAGGTCATGGGAATGAGGTCTATAATTGTTTTACTTTTACTATTATGATGCTTTATTAATTACTAGAGATTTTAACAGTGTTTTTATTTTATAATAGGGGGCACTCCTGGAGATACTTAATGACTAGGTACTTTTTGGTACAACAGTAGTGGGGCTCACCAGAACCACACACAACAACAGAACAGGATATAAAATTTTAAAGTGTTGCTAAGTAGATCAAATGAAAGGTTTCATACATGCTAGATATGTGCATGGTATCTTCAGGTAACTCTGCACCCTTTTACAACACAATTGATTAAAATAGATTTTGACTTTGCAAAGCATCAGTCCAGATGTTGAAAATGGCTGCCCTCATGGTGTGGTGTGGGGTTCCTCTGGCTTCTTGCAAGCCTCTGTTGGGATGGCGGGCCAGGGCTAGAACTCACCTTCCCTCCTGGGTGCCTAATAATCAGCTGAGCACAGGGAGAGCCAGTAGCTGCTCTGCCCCATGTGTCTGACTCAGAGCTCACCAGAGCTACACCCAAGAAAAGCCAATCTCAAGGCCTGCTTGTCAGAGTCCCATCCTACAGTGAAGACTATTTCAAGTCCAGGCATGCCTGATCTAGAGATTCAAACACACAGGGCAGAGCTGCTACTGACTCCCTGTGCTCAGCTAATCATGAGGCGTCCGGGAGGGAAGGCAAGTTTGAGCACTGGCCCACCATCCCAACAGAGCCTTGCAAGAAGCCAGAGGAACCCCCATACCATGAGGGCCGCCAGTTTCAACATCCAGACTCCAAAGCTCCTCAGAGCTCTACCCAAGAGAAAAACCGATCTCTCCCCATTGGCGTCCATCAGTAAATGCACGAGATGAGAGTTCTACTACTGAGAGTATACCACCCACATGGCAATCCTACAAGCTACCTGTGTTGTTTGGGAAAGCAGCGGGGGTCCCCGACAGTGCCGGGAAGTGAGTTTCCTTCTACCTCCAAAGCCGGCGGGGAATGGATGAAAACTCAGGAAATCTGACACAGGTTTTAAAATGCTTTACATATCACAGGTTCAGGCATATAAATCAGCAATGGGAAAAACCCTCTGTTTAGGATTCCCGGCTAGAACCCCAGCCACGTGTAGGCCAAGATGGCAGCCATCACGTGTAAAGGCCCTGTAAAGAGGGAGACAAAGACAAGACTCCCAAGAAGAGTGCAAGCCCCAAAAAGAGAGAGAGCCGAGAGAGCCAGAGAGAGAGAGAGAGAGAGAGAGAGAGAGAGAGAGAGAGAGAGAGAGGAAGCAGGCTGATTTTATACCCCTGCAAGTCAGACCTCCCACTATTATGGGAAGCAGGAAGGGTCAAATGCCCTTAGGTAATTTCTCCCAGCACCTCACCTAGGCCCTATAATATGCTAATGTTTTGAGCCAAGATCTGCCTGGAAATGCCTTTATAGGGTAGAGAAGGGGGTTTCTGAGATGGCATGTCTTTGTACCAAAGACTAATATTAATGCCAGTTAAATATTTCTCCAGGCCTTCACAAGAGTCTCATCTACTTCACGGTAGTTTTGTATTTTAGTTGCCTTTGAGTTATCAGAGAGCCATGCTTGCTTGCATGGAGGCAAATAGCATTTCTCTCTGGTCTAATTACTTAGAGATCCAACGTGGCCAGGCAAATATGCTGGTAAGATCTAGCTAGTCCCACGATGATTGTGGTAGCATGAGAGAATATTTATTCCAGCCAGTACAGAATTCGTGGTCAGATAAACTGCCACATTTAGACTACCCCCTATCTACGAAGTGACCTGCAGGAGGCAATCCAGGGCAGATGCAGAGGCTCTTAGAGGAGTCCTGCAACACTGTGTTGTATTTGATATCCCAAAAACCAGTAACAATTATAGACATCATTCTCATGACCTGAAGGAGCAGTCTGAGGCTCTTCATGATCCTGGAGTGAGTAGATGCCCTTGGGCTACACTAAAACGCGAAAAGGACCTATGAAAATGTTACTCATGCCCACTCGAGCAAATCAATGAATGGGAAGATAAGTGATACAAGACAAAATAAGTAATAGCATCAGTCGACTGTGTTTTTGTTCTAACTATATGACAAATGTTGTTGCAACTATGATAAATATTATGATTTTATGTGATAAATATTATGCCTGCTCTGAGTATTTTAACTCTCCATATAAATTGTAGAATCAATTTGTTAGCATTCATAAAAAAAATCCTTGATGGAAACTTGATTGTATTATTTTGAATCTATAAATCAAATTGGGAAGAACTGACCACTTGACAATATTGATTCTTCCTATTCATGATCATGAAAATATTTACTTATTAATACTTAATTTTTTGTTATGATTTCATTGTTTTCTCAGTTTCTTGAAAACATTTTGTTAGAGTTACGGCATATTAAATTATGGGTACTAATATAAGTGGTATGATTTTAAGTTCGGTTATAACTGCCCAATGATGATTATATGACAGCTGTTGAATTTTGCTTACTGATTTGGCATCCTCTAATCTTGTCATTGTTCCTTAATTGTCCTTGGTGTATGTTGTTGACTCATGTAGATTTTCTACAAAGAAGGTCATGTCATCTGCAAAGAAAAACAGTTCTTTCACTCTGATCTATATGCTTCTATTTCTCTTGTTGTTTGATTACATTGATTAAAGTAAATAGTATGATGTTGAAAATGAGCGGTGAAATGTGGAGGATTAACCCGTTCCCAATCTTTAAGTTTCTTGGTGCAGAGATGTTTTATTGATATTCTTTGTGAAATGAGAGATTTGTTCTTTAGTACTGAGTGTTTTAAATTAGTGAGTTTTTTGACAAATGCTTTCTCTTCATGTATTGATATTGTCATGTGACTCATGTGATTGTCAGTCATTTATTCTAGAAAACTTTCAAATATTGTTATTTAATTTTCTGTTTGCTTGTTTATCTCTTTCTTCTGTTTCTGATATATTTCTATTATGCATAAGCAGCATATTCTAGCAATTTCTCATGTTTATTTAATGTTTTTCTATTTCACCTGTTTTAATTTTTTTTTGTAGGATACCATCTATTATCTTTCATTCTAAAAGCTGATTTATAAAAGGGATGGGCTATTTGCTTTTAATTTTGAAATTTTCTATTGATATGTTATTTTTTCAGTTTGTTTTTGTTCCAGTAAGTCCTCAGGGCTTACTCAAGGATCACTCTTGGTGGGCTTGGGGTAGCATATAAGGTCTAGGGATCAAACCTAGGTTGGCCATGCCAGGCAAGCAACCTGCCTGTTGTACTGCTGTATTACTGTGCTATTGCGCTGGCCCTACTAATTTATTCGTATGTCACATTCTCTACTTTTAAAATCTAGTTTATGGGCCAGAGTGATAATTCAACAGCTAGGTGATTTGCTTTGCATGCATCTGATTTGGGATTGATCCCTGGAATCCCATATGGTCCCCTGAGCACTGCCAAGAGTGATTCTCTGAGTGTAGAGCCAGGAGTAATTCCTGAGCATTGCTGGGTGTGACCCCCAAAATAAGAAAAAGAAAATCAATTTTACATATATGGCTATCAAAGGCTCTTTTTTGAAAACATCTGCACTTGACAGGGGATGGGATTGGGGGTAACAGTATGCTTATAAATTAGTAATACATATTTTTAACCAATTGTTCTTGATTTACCTTTTTTGGTTAAAATTTTATGGATTTAGAAGGGTTTGGTTTACACCTCTATAAGTAATACCATACCCACCAGCAAAGTTCCACTGTCATTTGACCACTAAATAAGCATTACTCATTCATTGCATCCCTCCCTCCTTTCCCTTTGGTGGTCTCTACACTTTTCACTGTCTCTGATTTTTGTTGAATGCACCACTTTGCTTGTTTTAATTATCCATAGTTCTCATATAAATAAAACCATCTGGTAATTGTATTTCACTTTCTTACTTAATTTATTATAGTCATATCAATATCCAAACATTTGACCCCCAAATGCAAAATCTATCTTTTTTTAATAGCAGTGATATTTTATTTAGACTATATATCACAACTTCTTTATACTGCTACCTATTTGTGTGCTTTTTCTGTTGATGCTGTGTATTTGGCAATTATTTATACGCTACTAAAATACAGATATTTAAAAATACAAGCATCTGATATTAGATTTCTGCTGTATCTCAGACTAATTTATGATGTTTGCCCTGTCTTTTTGAACTGTTTTTTATTTTTAGTATGACTTTAAATTTATTGGTAGAAGGCATACATAATTATTGCTTAAAAGGAACTGCAGTAAATAGGATTTCAGTAATATAAATGTAAGCTGGGTTTGGGGAGAGTACAAATATATTATTGTTCTATAATTAGGTCTCTATCTCTTTGTGATTCTATGTCCTTGGATGATAAATCTCACAAGTACTTTTCAGTTGTCCCAAACATAAATTGGACAAAATGGCTAGAGGGAGCTGGGTTGGGTTTTGTTCTTTCTCTTTGTGCAAAGCTAGAATAGTCTGGACTCTTACAAACCGTATATAGGCAAGAGTCTGGTGATTTAGACCATGTTAGGTTATATTTCAGCAAGAAGAACAGCAAGTTCTAGGATATTTTAGAATGGGTGCAATCCTTTCTTTTTGATAAAATTACAGATTTCTCCCACAGTGGGGGTGTGAAGGTGAGGGGACAAAATTTATTGAGTGAATCTTTTAGAAGTTTTTTAGGGAAAACTCACAAGACTGTGTGAGCTCTGTGAGTGTGGAGATCAACAACCCTTTCAGAACCCCCTCCCATTCGTCAATGAAAGCTCGGGTGTATTCCTTCAGATCTACTTCCAGTGGTGGTTTCTACTTTGGATTCTCCACTGCCAAATTATGCTATTCTTTTGCTGACTGAGTTTTTATTTTTGAGGACAGTAGTTTTTCTTGTGATATAAATTCTGTGGTTATTCTAAGAATTTAGATTTAGAATTCCATCCCCTATTTATTATTAACTTATTTCCCTTTGTGCCCCCTATATTTGTTTGGAATATAAATCTTCTAACAGTAGTTCAGCGATCTCTCTGTTGTTCTTCACCCCATCCTCAAAAAGCCTAATAATTTCATTAATTTGTATTAAAATACCTGCGAGATCCTGTTTCCCTCTCCCTCAGCAGTTATAATTACTCTATATCACTATATATAGTACAAAGGTAGCCACTTAAAACAGTCGGACATCAGATGTATTAGGGGCTGTTTGATTCTGAAATGTGAAGGCAAATGAGTGGGATTCTTCTTGATGGATCACTAAGTCTCTCTACATAGAATCATATAAATCATGATGAAAAATGGACTTGAAGGCCCACTTCATATATTCTGACCTAGTTTCCAAAGGTAGAACCTTGCAATATCAAAGTCAGTGCTCAGCATTTCACATGCAAACCTGCAGCCTGACTCCTGCAGGAGTTAATGTGTTAGCATTTTAACAAATTGAACCACTTCAGTGGCCTATTTATCAGTTCAAGCTATTTGGAAATGTTGCGACCATATGTCGTCCATTGAAATGAACACTAAACACTGAATTTATAAATGGTAATTTATGACTCATAAATGTCTTTGCTATTAGAGCCATTCTGCCACTGTGAATGGAATTGATAGCAGGTTCTAAGCTCTGTGGTATGTGTATGGGTTTCTCCCCCTTTTTAGGAATGTTGCAGATATTAAAGCCTTAGTGCCTCATGGAAATGTTATTTTTAAAAAGCTGTGCGTATCAAAAAAGATTGCATCTTATGCTAAATTTTCATATTCATAAATTTGACAGGCAGGTTAAATATATGTGTGCATGTGCATATGGTAAGGAGTTTTTTCAGTTCTGTATAGACAAAGATTTTAGAATTATAGCTCTGAGATGTGGAAGTCATACCTTACACACTATCTTAAGATTTTTCTTATATTGTTGCAACCATTCATTATTAACAGTTGTATCTCCTCTTTCCTTCTTAGAGATAGAATGCCTGACTTTGAGTTAGATGTGTGACCCCCCAAGAGTACAAACTTTAATTGCAAATGGGATGGCAAAATGACAGGACAGTGTAAGCAGAAAATCTGTGTGGAAGCTTTCTAGAAACCACATGAAAGTAGAGATGGATTACTTTGCACATTTTTATTGGTTTTTACTTTGTTATGCTTCCTTAAATATTGATGTCAGGACAGGAACTTAAGCAACCATTTGACATTGAGGAGTCTGGTCTCACTATCAGATCTGGAAGTATCTGGTAATCTGTTGTCTATTATAGTGCCCAGGGAATGCTAACTTTAGACATATTTTTCCCTTTCTCTTTTCTACCTCCACAAAATAAATCCTCATTTCCATTGTTTTCTTTTTTGAAACACAAATTATATCTTAAATGGCACAATTAGGTAATGACTGTCATCCTGACTTGAAGATTGAATCATATATGTTCCAGATAAATTACTCTATTAGTCCAAGGGTCGGGAAATTCTATGAGCCCCAGAAACTTTCTAAAATTCATGCCTTTAAGCTTTGGTTCATTATTCCTTCTGAAGAAATCATGCCTTCACTGCAAAAAAGATTTGTAAAGGGGTTATTAATGTTTAGTAGGGCTTTTAGGGTTTCTAGACATGCAAAGGGTCATTTGAAATGAATGAATACCTGTTGATTATTATCACTTGTATCACTTGTCTTCCCGTTGATAATCGATTTGCTCGAGCAAGCACCAGTAACATCTCCAAATGTCTAAGGTTCTTTATGTTCCTGAAGCGAGTAGATGCCCTTGGGCACTAATTAGTATCACCTATAAAATTGCTAGTAAGTGGGAAAAAATATAAATTAACACATAGGAGCTATAGTAGTTCATCATTCATGTTCTAGTTTCCTCTACATGCGTGAAAGTTAAGTTATATTATTTGTTACTATTACATAACTGTTCTTTCAAAACTTAATGGTTAACTTTCAATTTATATTTATAATTATTACTATTTCTACACAAAATTTCTAGTGCACTGTGTAAATTTTTTCTGATGCTTTAGAGAATATGTATTATTATTAACATATATGGTTGATGCTATGGCTTAGGAAATAATATGAAAACCGAAGGTCTTAGCTGATGTAGGGGGAAAATCCTCGTTGTTAGAGAGTAATAGGAATTCCTGTTTTGAGAAGAGAGATATCTCAACATGAAAATCAAAATAAGGCTGGAGTGATAGTATAGAATACGGTTGACCTAGGTTCAGTCCTGCATCCTATATAGATCCCCCTTAGCACTGCAAGGAGTGATCCCTGAGTGTGGAGATAGGACTAAGCCTGGACACCATGAGGTGTGGCACAAAAACAAAGAAAACAATTATTTTTGCCATGTTAAATGATTACACATAAAAAGTCTAAGAATTACAATCACGATCACGATCACGATCACGATCTTCCCGTTGATCATCTATTTCCTAGAGCGGGCACCAGTAATATCTCCATATGTCCTGTCTCATGCCAGTAGAGCCAGGGGCATCGGCTTGCTACAGGAACATAAAGAGACTCAAAACATTATATTAGGTCATGGGAATGACCTAATATAATTGTTACTGGAATTTGGCATATCATATACAACACGAGAAGCTTGCCAGGCTTGTCGAGCGGGAGGCAAACTCTTTTAAACACCTCCAAAATTCCAAAGAATTACAATCAAAGTTAAAAATGTGCCCATCAAGGAGGCAGACTGGAAGTGGTGAGGATGTAGTAGGAGGAGTGACCTGGGGACACTAGTGGAGGGAAATTGACACTGGTGGTAGAACTAGTGCTGGAATGTGGTATGTCAAAACTCATTACTGGAAACTTGATAAATCATGGTGTCTTAATTTTACTTCATTATCTATCTATCTATCTATCTATCTATCTATCTATCTATCTATCTATCTATCTATCTATCTATCTATCTATCTATCTATCTATCTATCTATCTATCTATCTATCTATCTATCTATCTATCTATCTATCTATCTATCTATCTATCTATCTATCTATCTATCTATCTTGCTATTTTGGGTCACACCCAGCAATGCTCAGGGGTTTCTCCTGTCTCTGCACTCAGGAATCACTCCTGGTGGTGCTCAGGGACCATATGGGATGCCAGAGATTGAACCTGGGCAGCACAGGCCGGCCATGTGCAAGGCAAACGCCCTACCCACTGGACTATCACTCCGGCCCAGGTGTCTTAATTTTAAAAAATAAAATAAATTCTAACAATAAAGTTTCTGCTTTTTTACATATCTTCCAATTTTTATGTTTAAGATTTTAATGTAAAATCATTTTTAGATTTGCAGGAAGTTGTAATATATTTTTAAAATGTCACTATATGTCTTTCTTCTTTTCATGAGAGCAGTTTATATAATTATCACAAAGCTCAATTATTAAAACCAGAAAGTAAACATCAGTGGAATACTATTTGCTAAGCTATAGCACTTCACTAATGGAAATGTTACTGGCGCCCGCTCGAGCAAATTGATAAATAACGGGATTCAAGTGATCAAGTGATCAAGCACTTCACTCAAATTTCCTCAATTTTTCCATAGTTGTTTCTTTCTCTTCTGAGAGATCCTATGAAGTAACCCACATTGCATTTAGTTCCTAATTTTCCCCTGGCTTTAAAAATCTGTACTAGTCCTCAGTCTGTTCAAGTATGGATGGTTTTGAAGAACAATCTGATATTTTGTTGGATTTTCTTTAAGTTGAGTTTATTTCATTGTTAATTATTATTGAAGTGAGATCTTGCTTTGTTTGGTTTGGGAAACACTGTCACGGGCATGATGTGTCTTTGACACATAGTAACAAAGAATTCTTGAGGTCAATGTATTTATGGTGTTGTAATCTTGGTAGCTTGCTTAAAGCATATTTGTATGGATTTCTCACTAGGTGTGGGCTATAGTACTCACCCAGCTGTGCATGAATGAGTAAAATTACTGCCACTTCTTATTTAATAAATCTTTTGAGAAAAATAGTTTATGACTGTTTAAATATGTCCTAAGACTTCTGCATTAAGAAGTGTTTATTTTGTATATTTTGTACATCTGGCATCTATACCGACACTTGATTTCCTTTAAAATGCACCCCAAGTATTATTGACATGTATAAAATCTGTAAGGGGTTTAATAAAGATTAACTTTTAATACATTTTCTATTTTGAACATAGTATATTTCATCCATGCATGTGATGGAATCATGGGAAATAAATACTTATTTTTTGTCAACAGAAAAGTAAAACTTTTTATGTTAAATTTTGTAGAACTTTGAAAGTTTTATTACACTTTGATAGTATAAAATATCTAGATTTTTATCACAAAATTCATCATGCATTTTTAATGTTCAAATACATAAAATAGGAAAAATATTATTTCTTCCATGCTATAAAATATCTAAAAACCCTAAAGTTTTTTATGGAGGTGTTTTATTATGTAAAATTTCCCTGTTTTAGTTTTCTTCTCCTAAGTTTTTGTATCTTAGAGAGGATGGTGACCTACTTAGAACTTTCATAAATTCTATTTCTGTACAACTGTTTATAAATTGATGTGCAATTAAAATTCAGCTATGAAAATTAAAAGAAAATTATTTATTGAGTCAATTCATAGGAGAACATCTGAAGACACATGAGTACAGCAGGTAACTTAATAACTGTGAGATTGTAAATACCCTGTTGACTATATAGCCATAAAAATATAAACTATATAAAAATTATTTGTGAAATGAGTTTTTCAATGAGGACTTGACCTTTATTAGCAAAAATTCTATTTGACTTTATATAAATAATAATACTATGAAAAATAATGGCATTATTAATCATATAATTGGCAAATATTACTAAGGAAACCATTATAAACAGACACTTTTGAGGAAAACAGCAATAAAATGTAACATGTTTGATCAAGATCAATAACAAGCAAGTTAGAAATTGGACAGCTACAATTGAATTTTTTCTCTAAAACATTTTAAAGACTAAATATTTCAAACTTTATTGATAAAAACACAAAATAAGGCTTTCAGAGAATAAATTTCCAAATTATAACCACAGACCACCACTAGAATTTTCAGTGAGGTTCTTTTTCTTTCTTCTTTTCATTTTTTTAATCATGGACAGATTCTGTCATCAATATATATTTCTTCATTTCATCTGTGGTAATTGGTAAAGATATGCTAGGCAAAACAAACCCTAGTGCTGAGAGATATTAGTGTATATTAGTTAATTTCCTAAAAGGACAACTACCTTTTGTAGGGAAAGCATTGTAACAGAGTCCAGGGAGTCCCAAGACCTTTTCCACAGATACTGAATGAACTTCCCTGACAGTCCTCCGTGGGGTTCAAGGGTGTGGTAATTCTTGAGTGCCATAAGCACTAGAGGCCCGGTCATGCTGTGGCTATGGGAATCGCCCATTTGTGCATGATGGTCTCCAGAGCTACAGAGCTATCCCTAGTGACACTAAAGTTGGGCACATCTGGTGCCTGGAATCCAACCAAAGCCGTGTACTATCTTCTCACCCTTTATTTAAACATTCAGATTGCAATGAAATACATCACTGACAGTTGAGGAAGACTAATGGATTTTGCTCCTCTCTCAAGTGGTGGTATTATAAGTAATATTTCTCAAAATATTTTTGTAGCATTTATAACATTCTTAGAAATGGAATAAAACTGAGAATTTTTTCTTTACAGCAAGAATCAATAGCAGCTGTCTTTAGAAATGAATGTTTAGAGGCTGGAAAGATAGTATAGCACATAGGGCATTTTTTGTTGCACATGGTTGACCCAGATTGAATCCTCAGAATCCCTGGTAGTCCCTAAAGCACTGCTAGGAATAATTCCTGAGTACAGAGACAGTAACCCCTGAACATTGCTGATAGGAACCAAAGCAAACAAAACAAAAGAAAATAAAAAATAGAATATTTAGACGTTATATTCATTTATGAAAATGATAAAAGTAACACATGCTAGTAACCAAAACATGATTTAATAAAAGTATTCTCAGAGATATGCATTAATGTAAATCAAACCAAAATGCACCATTCTCTTTCTATTTTGCTCTCTTCTCCTTAAAATAACTTTTGCACATTAACCAAGTAAATTCTAGTTGATTAAAATCCTCATTCTAAGAATATTCCCAACCTCGAGAAAATATATAGTTAATCCATAATTTCAGAATAATTACATAATATTTATGTACATTTCTTTAATCATAACAGTATTTTGATATAGTTGACTTTAAAATGAAAATGATTTCTATGATAGAATAAATTAAAACAAATGTGAAAATTGATATTATAGATGAAAATATTTTTTCATTTTTTTCATTTTATATATATGTATATATATTTGCTTTTTTGGTCACACCTGGCAAGGCTCAGGGGGTTTCTCCTGGCTCTGAACTCAGGAATTACCCCTGGCGATGCTCGGGGTACCATATGGGATGCAGGGGATCGAACCCGGCAGGCATGGGCTGACCGCATGCAAGGCAAACGCCCTACCCTCTGGGCTATGGCTCCGGCCCCGATTTTTTTTATATTTTTAAGTATTTTATTATACCACCATGAGATATACAATTAAAGAGATGTTCATAAGATGTTCATATTTGGGTTTCGGTCATACAGTGTTCCAGCACCCATCCCTCTACCAGTGCCCATTTTCTACCACCAACGTCCCCGATTCCCTCCCCCTCCCCTAGCCTGCCTCCATAGAAGGTTCTTAATTACTTTCCCTTTCTCTCTGTCTCTTTTCCTTCCCTTCCACATTGTGAATTACAGTACATACATTAAAAGGTTGTCATGAATATCTTTTTGCCTGTATTTAATGCTCCAGTTCTAGGTTGGTATTAGCACTTTTGACAATTGTTATCACAGTATTCCATTTTCTGTCTTACCTAGCCTCTGACTCCAACATGTTTGTGATAATCTCCACCTTTGACAAGACCTCCTGATCCATGTCTCACTTGACCTTGAATATTGGTATCATATATATATATATATATATATATATATGTCATGCAAATAAATGCAGTCATTCTATCTCTCTCTCTTTCTCCTTCTGGCTAATTTCACTCAACATGATCCTCTCCATGTCCATCCATTTATAGGCAAATTTCATAACTTCATTTTTATAGAGGAAAATATTGATGTATGAATTAATATAATTGATATTAGAGAAGAATATTTAAAAGTACCGATTAATGATGAAGTGTTAGTCTCGACTAACACTTCATCTGGAATGTATATACATTCCATAAGCCAAAAGCAAAAAATATAGCATAATACAATAGACAAAATTATAAATAGGAATTCTCATGATAGACAGGCATTTACTATAAATACATAAGTTTTGAAACCGGTCAAACCCATATGAAATTAATGAGATTGATACATTTTGGTATTCAGTAATTTATGAATAACTAATTATTGGTCATGACCTACCATACTGAAAACATTTTTCTTGTAGGAGTATAAAATTGATTGATATTTTTTGGAGATGATTTATATTTGGATATAATAACAATTTAGCATTGTCCTCTCTACTGAACCACTACTTAGTCTGTTTGCAGGAGATCTCTGCATTAGCAATGTCCTACAAAGCACTATCCAGTACGGGTTAGTGACTCCCAGGGGATGTCTGCAAATCAGATGAGTAAATCTAATTTTGTTGGGACTAGAAAGAATTATTAAAGTCTTCTTATCGGGTTCTAGAGAATAAAGTGATACGGGTATCAGATCCTTCAGATCCCTATGCCAAAAAGAATATTTTGTTATTATATGATAAAATTTAGAAGAGATTTAAAGGACATATAAAATAAAAGAGTGAAAATTACAGTAACTAGCTTCCAGGAAGGAAAAGATATGGAAATGTTTTTTTCTGCCCAGCTCCTCATATGAAGAGAAAATGTAATTCTTAGAAAGAATAGAACGACGTGACAACATATGTAGAAAATACTCAGACACAAGTGTGGTAAAGGACACATTTAGATTCATCTTCCCCAGAAGTCAGTCCAAAGGAGAAACGGAAATCAGGAAGAGGGCGACTTCCTTCCTCACTATCCCATTATCACGTCTTTTGCCATCAGTCCAAGTTAGTGATTTAAGTTCTTGCAGTGTGTCTCATTTGGAAACCATGTATCACACCTGACACACTCATTCAACAAGTTTTCAGATAAGTAACCCTTAGAAAAGGATAAATGCTAATGGGCTCTATGAGAGTATTTATTTATATGGTCAGATTGCTACAGTGATTAAACAAAGCTAATGGTAGGGTTCCCACAGCAGCAAACAAACAGATGTAGAGTGAAATATTCACTGTTCAATCAGCAGGATAAAGGAACTGCATAATGCCAAACAGCTGGATATTTGGAAACATTCAGACATTTGATAACACAGTTCCTTAATTTTTTTAATCGATTTCCCTTCAGAGAAAGAGTGTATACCATATCAGGAAACTGGTTTCTGTCAACATCTTTTTCTTTTTGGTCCACCCTCTTTGTTGAAATATCCATTTGGGAAAACAATCTCTCATTTTTTTATTTAACCATTTAATGGAGGTGTTGTAGAGATACAGGGGCTAAGGCTGCATACAGTTGACATTGATTTGATCCCAAGTACCACATATGATCTCCTAAGCTCCAAGAGGAAGGAGCACAGAGCACAGAGTTTGGATGAGGAGTAAGCCCTGGGATTGCTAAGTAGGACTCAAAACCAGAAAGATAAAAAAGTATATTTTTGTGATTGAAAACAAAGATCAAAACAAGAACAGACAAATGAAAGAAAGAGAAAAAGAAGGAAAGAAAAACAGAAAAAAAACGAAAGAAGGAAGGAAGGGAAAAGAGAAGGAGGGAACAAGGGGGAGGTTGACAGAGCCAAATTTAACCACTCTTTAGGATGTTAGTAACACCAAAGGTCATAAACTCTAAGTTAGTTTATTAAAGGTATTTAATAATGAGAGACACTTGAAGCTATCAAAAGACAAATCCCTTGAGGTTGTAAGTTACAATTTCTTCTAAAAATTGCATTGTTGATTGAGTTCACACTTCAACTACAATATAAAGTTTTAGTTATCAAGGAGCAATCATATTTATTACTATTATTTTAAGGAACTAATTTGATGCTCAAATAACCTGGAATTAACTCTATAGAGTCATCTTAAATGTTCAGTACTTACCTATACGTTGGTTACTATAACATCCTTTTAAAATGTATTGTATTAGACTTGTGTTGGAACATCTACCATCTGTGGGGAAAAAATAAACCCTTTTAATTCTAGAGCATGTGGTTACTGGAACTGAAGACCCTAATTGCATCTTTAGGAAAGGCAAGGGCATCTCTATTTATTAGGCATTTAAATTCACTGCACTGCAAAGTTTTTTCTATTTGCACTTTCCTTAGTAATTGCATGTTGACTCAATGCCTTCAGGCTAATTCAATGCTTATATTGTTAAGATATAAACTAGCTGCTCCTGTGTGAATACTGGCTGACTTCAGTCCATTACCCATCCTTTCCCCCATATCCCAGTAATAGAGTACTTCTTTCACTGAGAGAATGTCCTTGGTCTTGATTTTTCGCCATGTTGCTCAGACAATGCACTGCTCCCTTGACCTTTGATTTTTCTTCTTGCAATGGTCCATCAGCTTGACTTACTTTACAGCCAGCCATGTGCTGTGGGTTTATAGAGCACAGAAACCATTCACTTTCAGTATAATCCTAGTCTTTGCACAGGCTTTCACAAATGTACCTGTTTATCTAAAAATGAGTCTTATAATGTGATGATGTGACACTTTCTCTTCAAAAAGCCTCTGTTGATATTTTGTTATGGCACAAAAACATATCCTCTATTTAGTCTTAAAATTTTCTAAAAGAACAGATTCAATGTGATCCTTGTAAGGATACTTTGAAAATTTTATGGCTTTTAATATTTAATACACCCTTCTGATGCACCAACAAACCCTTAAATGCAATATTCAAAATATGTCAAAACTGCATGTCAAAAAATACAGTCACTTCTTGCTTACATTTGACCCTCTTCCACCCCAGAAACAAGTCACCTGCTTCCATCTGCAAATATAACTGCTTAACTTGTGTTGACCCTACTCTTCATCCTGTGATATTATCCCCACTGCAGCCTAAATTAACTTTCTAGACTTACTGTTCTGTATTAAAGACTCACAATGAGTTGTAAAGTTAACGTAGAAAAGTCTTTGCTGGTGCTGGAGCGATAGTACAGTGTGGGGTACTTGCTTTATACATGGCAGACCTGAGTTTGATCATAGTACCCAATATTGTTCTCTGAACACCTCCAGGAATGATCCTTGAGCAGAGAGCCAGGACTGAGGCTTGGGCACCACTGAATGTGTCTCCCCCAAAATAAAATAAGTTTTTGCCAACATTTCATCTAAACTTTTTTCTATAACAAAATCAACCATACTCCTACTTCTATACCATTGATTTTTGGAAGAGTACTCCGGCATACTTCTGTTGAGCATCGGATTTCTTCACTTTCTTGGGAGAGTATGCCATATCTGTTGCCACTCCCTAAAAAATATTTGTGTCATCATTCCAACTGTTTTTTAAAAACTGAATTATAATTTTCAAGTCTGATATGCTGCATCCAAGCTACATAAGTCAATGCATGTTTGATAAATACCGACAGCTATAAATAATCATTCCTTCAACAAAATACTGCTTCCATCATCTGAGAACTTTCTTCATTCCTTTCCAATATCATCCAGCATCGCTGTTCTGAATTCTGTCATCATTAATTAGTTTTGTTTAGCCAAACTTCATACATATACATTATTAGAATATATACCATCTGTGTCCAGATGCTTTCACTCTGTGTATTTATTCACTGTGTTCCATTTATCAGCAGGCTATTTATTTTTGTTGCTATTAGTCCTTTGCATAATACACTGTAATTTGCTTATCTCTTACTCTTTTTATGGACATCTGAGTTGTTTCCAGTTTTGGCTATTGTAAACAAAGCTGCTGTGAACATATGTAAGCAAATCTTTGCGTAAATATACATTTTTGATTCTCAATGATAAATATATTTGAATGATACTGCTGGCTCTATTGGATAAGTGCAACTGTTTAAGAAATAAGACACTCTTCCAAAGTACATTTTGTCACCTACACTTAAAACTCTACCACTGAAGAATCCCAGATTTTCATATTTTTATAAAATATAAAATGTGGTTGTTTTTTCCTTTACCCTGAGTTTTGATTATTACTTTTCCTTAATTGATCCTATTTTCCCAGTTCCCTCTCATAGGGATAGAGTGTTGACTCTTTAGAATAATGTACGCTATAAGGGTTTGAGACATCCTTTAAAACTGAGTTGCCTGACCTTCTACTTGCTCCTCCACGCTGGCCTCAGTCTGACATCACTGGAATGATGGATTTTGGAACGATGGATAGAACCTCTACCTACCATACTCCATACCTGACCTATCCCATATTAAGGGCCACACCTCAGCTCCTGAAGCAAGTAACTGCTTACTCAGCTGCACGACAGATACACTCTTCAAATAGCATGCTGCACTTGGCTAATATTCTTATCTTTCTGAGAGGATGGGTAGAGAAGACAGAGTCATCTTCAGTATAAACCCTCAGCAATCTTCCAAGAAGGTTTTGCACAAAGACACCCCCAGCACAGTAAGACCTTACTAGAAAACAAGGAGGAAAACATAGAAGCCCACCAACTCAATGAGCAAAAACAATATCATTGAAGACATAAGCAATACCAGTAAATCTTCAGACAGAATCTTTAGTCACACTGATGTGAACATGTAATGCGTTCAAAGACACAATAGCACAGGTATTCAGCAAAGCACAAAAAGTATAAGAGCTGAAATGATAAAACTACTACAGTCAGAAATGACTGAAATGAAGAACATGGTATGTAGTATAAAAAATCAATAGATGCTTGTACAGCTGAATAACAGAAGCTGAGCATCAGATCAAAGGGACTCTGAGATGAGAAGGAAGAAACTACTAGGAAACATCAGTAGGTGGAAAATAGTCTGAAAGAAATAAACAGCACACCAGAGAGCTATGGGACGAGTTAAAGGAGCAATACAAGAATCAACAGAATCCCCAAAGGACAGGAAGGCAACTGTGATAAAGAAACAATAGTAAAATAGATTATCCATAAGAACTTCTCAGAGTTGAGGATTAGAAACACTGAGAACCAAGAAACCCAAAGGATCCCAGTGATAATAGAACAAATTAGGAAAACCCCAAGACACATTACATTTAAAATATCAAGATCCAATAGAAAGACAAAATATTGAATGCAGCAAGATTAAAACAGTGACTTCTATACAAAGGAAATTCCATATGTACATCATATGTATCAATGAGACTTTATGAGCCAGAAGAATAGGGAAGGATATGATACAAAAACTCAACAAAATGACCACCTCACCAAAAATCTATCCAGCTAGATTATCATTCAGGTTTGAAGGAAGTTTTGTTCATAACTTTATGAACAGAAAACATTTTAGGAATTTACTGGCATGGAAAACAGTTTTGCTAGAAATATTTGAAGAGCTCTTTTATTTATTTATTTATTTATTTAATAATTTATCTATTTATTTATTATCTATCTAGCTCTCTATTTATTTTTTGCTTTTTGGGTCACACCTGGCAATGCTCAGGGGTTACTCCTGGCTCTTCACTCAGGAATTACTCCTGGTGATGCTCAGGGGACCATATGGGATGCCATAGATCGAACACGGGTTGGCCGATGCAAGGCAAAAGCCCTACCGGCTGCACTATTGTTCCTGCCTAAAGAGCTCTTTTTTTAATAGATAACTTAAATTATTTTATTTTATTTAATATTTTATTATACCACTGTGAGATATACAGTTACAAAGATGTTCATAAGATGTTCATATTTGGGATTTTGATCATACAATGTTCCAGCACCCATCCCTCCACCAGTGCCCATTTCCCACCACCAATGTCCCCAATTCCCTTCCCACTCCCCCAGTCTGCCTCTGTGGCAAGTTCTTAAATTCTTTCTCTCTCTCTCTCTCTCTCTTTTCCTTCCGTTTCACATTGTGGATTACAATACAGACATTAAGAGGTTGTCATGTGTATCTTTTTGCCTGTATTTAATGCTCAGTTCTAGGTTGGTATCAGAACTTTTTGACAGTTATTATCACATTGTTCCATTCTCTAAAGAGCTCTTTTTTTTCTTTTTTGGGTCACACCCGGCAATGCTCAGGGGTTTCTCCTAGCTCTGCCCTCAGGAATCGCTCCCTGGCGGTGAAAGAGCTCTTTTTAAAGGATTTGAGGAATGTCCCATCAGGTGCAAGGAGGCTAGCACTCTTTTTGATTCATTCATTGTCCTCTGCTGGATTAAGAACGACTAAAAACAGAAGAATTCATCATCACAGATTAATTTTGCTTTTGGGTCACACCGGTGATGCTCAGGGCTTACTCTTTGCTCTTTGCTAAGGAATTACTCCTGGCGATGCTCGGGGGGACCATATGGGATGCCGGAGATCGAACCCGGTCTGCTGCATGCAAGGCAAACACCCTACCCGCTGAACTATTGCTCCGGCCCCAGAATAACATATTTATTTTCTGAAAATTCTATTTGCCATTTTTTACATATTATTGGACCCAATAATATTAAATAACTTTGTCATATAC
>JAJIBD010027659.1:0-13663 GCA_021461705.1 Cryptotis parvus | reverse complement strand
GATTATTCCTGGCTCTGTGCCCAGGGATCATTCAGACAGTGCTGGGAGCATTCATACAGGATAATGGGGATTTCGAACCTGGATCAGCCCCATCCAGTCCCTAAGAATTATCTCTATTTAACAGTAATATACTTCCTTAAACCCTCGTGAATTTTATTTCTGTAAGTATGTGGTTTAGAGACTACAGTATCTCTAACATATTCTTCTGAGAACATGAAAATATATGTTGGGGTCATAGAAGTGGCTCATAGTCATTGGGTCTTTGCATGTAAGACCCTAATTTTGATCCTCAGGCAATGCAAAACAGATGCCCAAATAAACAAGTATATATTACAATATTTATTTTCTATATGTTGGGGTGTAACTGTCGGGACCACTAATCCTAACAATATTTGGAAAACGAAGTTCCATTCTCACCTCCATAAAGCCAGCGGGAATGGATGAAAAAAACTCAGAAACTGAGTACAGTTTTAAAGAATCTACCATAAAAGATTCTGATATACAATCCAAGAACAGGAAAACTCCAGGGTCTCTGGGTCTCTAGCTGGGCCCCGCCATGAAGCAAGATGTTTGCCACCTCACGCAGTTGAAAACCTAACAGAGAAACGGGGAGAGACAGAGAGAGGAAACGCCAAGGGAAACCTAAATGGCAAAAAAAAAGTCCCTTCTTCTTTTCCTAGCTTTTTTTATAGACAGAAGCCTGCTAAAATCTTCCCAGCCCAGCCTCATCGTGGGTTGGGCTATGTAGAGTTGCAGCTAGGTAAACAACCTTTGAAATGTAGATCTTTAGGTGGGCCCTTTGGCTCAAGCTTTCAAAAAAGCCAGAGCTGGGACTTCCAGAGAGCAAATTCCTCCAGCAGAGAGAAGTGAGAGGTGGCTGCATCTCTGAACCAGAAAGTAGTTCCGAGAATGCAATTTGTAGAGAAAATGGTTTTAATACTTTTTTCATGAATATATAGCTGGGGCGATCCCGGACTCTGTATCCCACTACGGTCCAAAATCCATCTGAATAATTGGCTTTCTGGTATTATTTTTTAGGGTCAGAGACACATTAGTTTGCCCCAGAGGTGCACTGGCACGTCCCCTGAACTAGAGAATTGATTACATTATGGTTGATCCAACTTGGCCCAGTACTCTGAATACCTACATGTATGTACCCACAGGGACCCGTGGGAACAGAATATTGATCAGGGACAAGCGGATTCATATAAAAGTATTTTGCCATATAAAATTATGAAATCAGCTTAACTCTGCCAAAACTCCCATTGGGTGTCAAGCCCGAGATTTCCCAAAGGCAGGGACCAGCTCTCAACATAAGCTATGTGTGGCTGGTAGGCTAGGACTAGTAGGGCGTGTCACCTTAACGGGCAACTCAAATGATAACTGAAATTCTCCCCAGCAAAACCCAGAACACAGTGCACATTAATTTAACCTCTCGAAGCTCTACTCACCAGCAATAATTACTTTGCAACCAAGCGGCAATATGGTATATAGCCAAGATTAAAATTTCAGTGCTATAAAACATTTAGAGCAATCAAATCCCTTAGCATTAGGAACATACTGTATGCCATGTAGCAACAGGCATCAAACCCAGGCTTCTGGCATGCAAATATGCACACCTTACCTCTTTGAGAAATCTTCCTAAACCCCAAAATATGGCATTTTTGGTATTGTTCTGAACCAAATTAAGTTCAAACTACTATTCTCTCCTGCCCACACCATCTATTTGCTAGAGCGGCACCAGTAATATTCCATATGTCCTGTCTCATGCTAGTAGTTCCAAAACCTTAGTGGATACCAACATTAATAAAAAGTTTCTAGTACTTTCAAGTATGTTTTCCTAGTATAAAGTTTGATTGCTCTTAAAATGTTTTATAGAAACACAGAAGTCCCAGACATGGCAGAGCTGCTACTGGCCTCCCTGTGCCCATAGCCACTTACGAGGCACTCCAGGAGGATGGTGGGTTCTAGCCCTGGCCTGCCACCCCAGCAGAGCCTTGCAACAAGCCTGACGACCCCTACTCACATGCAGGGCCCCCATTTTCCACATTAAACCGATTTCTCTTTCATTGGGAACTCCACCCAAAGCAGACCAGCTTATCACAGCCCGGCTCATCGGTGTTCCACCCTGGAAGCGTCTTTTTTAAATTCAGGCCTAGGTGCGCGCTGGTCTAGGACTCACAGACATGGGACAGAGCTTCTAATGCCTCCCAGTGCCCAGCCGCTCACAGGCACCCAGGAGGGATGGCGGATCCTCCTAGCCTCTGGCCCGCCACTCCAGCAGAGCTCTCCCAACAAGCTGATGACCTCCCCACCCATGAGGGCCTCCATTTTTCCATATTTTGACTTCTCTCTCCGGCCAGAACTAGATTCCAGCAGACCAGCCTTACTGGCAGTCTGAAAGCAGGCGGGGCTGCATGCGCCAAAGCATGGTTTATCAATAAATGCTTGGACTAGAGATGACTACAAGAGTATGCTACCTGCACGGCAGAGCCTGGCAAGCTACCCAGAATGTATTTGATATGCCAAATAATAGCAACACTATAGACCTCATTCCTTGAACATTTGAGGCCTTATGTTCTTGGAGCAAAGGACAAATTGGCCTCACTTTCTAAAGGCTTTATAGACAGGTGGGACCATGATGGAGGTGTTACTGGTGCCCACTCGTTTCTCAATCGATTATTTAAACTGGAAGACAGTGATACTAGAAAATCATCCAGGAGGTTGTTAGGTTAGAGTTTTTAAGATTTAAAGTCTTGGTATCGTTATTAAGAAATACAGTTGGGATAAAACAGCTGAGGAGTCAGTTGAGACTGGCCCTCAGCCCCATTGGCAGGGAGAGCTGGAGGGAGCAGAGAGCCTGGCAGGATAGAGAAAGGAGAGCTTGTCGGCGGCAATGCTTTGAAAATAGCTCTAGCAAAGCTTTGCCTCAGAGTTAGCTTAGCTTGGGCCTAAGGGAGTGCTTCGAAATAGTTTGAAGTCTTAAAGAGAGTTCAGAGCCTTCTGGAATTTGCCCCCAGGTACCTGATACTGTCTGCAATCAGCCACAGAGTTGCTGAAAGCCGACAGGTGATCTTGTGTTTCTAGGCACCTTCAGCCTACCATGTAGCAACAGGCATCAAAACCCAGGCTTCAGCATGCCATGGCCACCCATCCTTTGAGAATCTCTCCTAGCCCAAAAATATGTATATTTTTAATATTGTTCTGGAACCAAATTAAGTTCAAAAATCACTATCTTCCCGCTCATCATCTATTTGGCATATACCAGTAATATGTCTCCATGTCCTGTCTCATGCCAGTAGAACCCAAAGGCATCCACTTGCCCAGGAACAAAAAAAGAGCTTCAAACCATTATATTAGGTCATGGAAATGACCTTAATATAAATGTGTTACTGGTGGCTTGGCATATCAAATACGACAGCAGCCTGCCAGGCTTGCCGTGCAGGTGGGAATACTCGTAGTCACCCCTAAATAAAGCATTTATTGATGAACCAACAACAGCCGCTAGCCGCCGCTACGAGCCGCGGCTGTAATAGCCCGGCCCGCTGGGTGGAGCTGTGACGAGAGGAAGTCCAGATGTGGAATGGAACTTTTCCATGTTCAAAAATATAATGGCAAAATACTTAACAATAGTGGCCAGGAGCAGAGAATAGAGGGTCAGGTTATCTCATATTATGCCCAACCTGGATTCAATCCCTGAGTGCAGAAACCATGAGCTTTGATTGAGCTGGTGTGGTCCCAATAACAAATATGTGTATACATATTTTTTCATATATGTATGTGTATAATTTTATTATATTCACTGATCACTTGATCACTGGTCACTTGAATCCTGCTACTCATCGACGGTTTCCCGAGCGGCGCCAGTAATATTTCCATTGGCCCCTACACGTGCTAATGTAGCCCAATGGCATCTGGTTGCTTCAGGAATATGAAGAGCCTCAAACCGCTCCTCAGGTCTTTACGTGGAAGTCTGACCATCTTGTAGGTGGGCGGCCACGCGATCTTTGACATCCCGTGGGATCCAGTCGGTAAGGGCTCTAGTCCAGTGGTTGTCTCCCCAAATCGCATTACATGTCCAGCCCATCTGGATTTTCGATGCCTCTGGCAAGGGAGACAGCGCCCTGATTCTGGAATAGCGACGGGAGGTCAGAACTCTGGATTCCCTTCTCCCACTTGAGTGAGGCGTGATATTCCAAGTATAGCTCGATGCCTCTCTCTTGGGAGGATCTCAAGTAGGTACTCTCATCCTGCTTTCTGTAGGCCCAGGTCTCGAGGCATGGAAAAGCAATGGAAGAACGCAGAGCCTAAGAGATGGCCCTAGAGCTGGAGGTTCTTTGTCCTTTTAGCTATTTCTTTCGATGCCTTTGAAGGCATTCCATCATTTTCCTCCCCATGTTAGCTCTCAGGTTTCTTGTGGGCTGTCATTCATCATGCTTGACTCTCTCTCGAATTCCAGGTACACATAAATCAAGCAAAGATTCAGAGATGCTTGTTCCATTGAGAGAGAATGGGGGGTCTAAAGCGAGTTCATTTCTCATGAACATAGTTTTCTTCAGATCTTTCGGTAGACCTACCTTCTACATTCTCGGTCAAAGTCAGCCAGCATTTGTGCTTACTTGCCACGTTTGGTGTTATTAGAATGAAGTCATCAGCGAAGCGGAGGTGCTGTAGTTGCTGACCATCTATCTTCACTCCCATTCCTTCCATTCTAATTGTCTCTTAAGCGATGTTCTTGAGGGTGGCGCTGAAGAAAGCCTCCTTGGGTGAGATGGTATCACCCTGCTCAACCCCTTGATAACACTTCAGATCACTTCTTAGTAGAATAGGTGAGATCCTGGTAGTAATCCGTAATACAGCCTCACGAAGGATCTTGATGTATTGGCTCTGAAACACCCTGTTTGACTAGGGCCACACTGCTTCAGTTTTTAAGCAGAATCAAAGGTTTTCTGTAAATCCATGAACGCGTGAGACAGAGCGGCATCTTGGTACTCCCTACAACCTCAATGTGAGCTTGGTTACCAGTGAATATGGTCAATTGTGCTTGAATCCTTCCTGAAAACCTGCTTGCTCGCATGGCTGTCCTTCATCTAGTGTCTCTGCTAATCCTGTTCAGGATAACTCGTAAAACAGCTTCTGTAGATGTGATGCCAGACAATACAGGGCAGATGGGGCCATAGCTGCCGATGTCATGAATGTTCCTTCTTGAACAGTAGAACTGTCCTGCTAGATTTCTACTGAGGGCACCTTGCATTTGACAGGTAAAGGAAGAGCCGAGCTAGTGTATTGATGAGCACCGACGGCAGATTCTCTTCAGATGTTCGGGTCTGACTCTTGTCTGGGCCTGGTGCTGTTCTTCGATCTTCCAAATCACGATAAATATTCCTCCCTTTTATTATAAGCAAAAATAATAAAATGAAGCAAACTCATCAGGGAAAGTTGTTTTGGTCTTTTGGGTGTCTTTACAGGTTTTGGCACCAAAATGAAGCAGACCCACTTCTTCAGAGATTCGTTAAGCATATGTCTGTGCACTTTACCCATATGCACACTTTTGCATGGGCATGTTTCTTTTCTTTTTCTTTTTCATTGCAATGTCCCACCTCACCATTCACCCTTACTCTCCCTCACCCTAGGTAGATTAGTTCCTTAGAAGAAAAAATATCTCCACAAAGAGAAAAGTATTCTGGATGCTCTTGGGTATTACTCTTTGTCTCACTAGTCAAACCACTGTAGAAAAATATAAACAAGTATAAGTGGAGTGGATGCATGCACAGTATACACACCACTGAGAACTAGCTGCCTCATGGAAAGCTAGACTCTGGGAACTCATGGTTCTTATTAGCAGAGACTTTCAAACTTTAGTAATCTCGTCATGAAAACTACACTTTGTTGAGTTCAGAATACTAAAGGAAACAAATCTCTAGAACCTCAGATTTCTGTTCTCTCAGTCCATGAATGAGGATACTGCATAATAAAACTAAACTTGAGACCAGAGTTTCTGATGTATTTTTTTCTCTTGAGTCCAGAACAGCATCAGGTAGTAAAGGAAACTGCCTGCATCAAGCTAGCACTGCTCTGGACACCCACAGCGGTCAGAAGAACACATATAGTTTTGTAAACTGTTTACAATTTATCTCTTTGGGACAACAATTCTTATAGCCTTCACCGATCCTCTTCTCCTCAGAATACTACTGAGGTGAGCACTTACTACAGACAGTAACATCCACCTTAAGTGCTAGTTGGGTCTACTATCACAGAGCTCCTAATAGACAAATTCCACTTGTTAATGGTGGTATTCAAAATGCTCTTGGATATTGGGAGTGGGTGGACTTTATTGTTCGCCTTACTGAGAATGCCATAGTGGGGCGAGCCTGAGTCTTACCCCCTCTTCACTCGTTTCTAATTTGGATTAATGAGGTTCTGAATGACATGTTTTGAATGACAGGTAGGTTGCTATTTTATGGTTACTGGAAGTGAAGTGAAAAAATAGAAATTAAGTGGGTCAACATTCTGTCTTTCTCATTTACCTACAGATTTACTTCAGAAGCATAATAATTAAATACCAAAGTAAATTTCTGTTTTGTAATGTTAAAAATTCTTTCTCTGGCCAAGAGGCTTAAATCAGCACAAGTTATTCCACTTATGGTGGAATATTTGGTTTCCTTATCAGTGTCTACTGAGGGGATTGCCCTGGCTCTCTGCTCCTTCTCATCTTTCCAAGTGTTCCTTTGTTCTATCATTTGAGGCAAATAGAAAGGTGAAAGAAGTGACTTTAAAGGTAACAGTTGAGATACTAATAGATGTGATTTGTAGGCAGTCATAAATAAATGGAAACAGTGAGATTTAAGGTTATCTGTGATGTTCTTTTATCCATCTTTCTCAGACTCTATTCCAAATATAACTAAAATGTCAGCACAAGTGTCAAAAGATCATGGACATTCTCAGAACCAACTTCCGAGTAGAAGGAGTCAAGATGTCTAAGGTCTGGTTTCAGGTCAAGGATCATAAATTGGGACTATATTTCTTTTGTTGGTTCCAAGAACTTCCCTGATTTGTGTGTAAGTCAAATCATATTTTGGTGTCTCTGCTTACAGTCTTTAAAAGTCCAAAATATTTTTATCGATACCAAATCAAACTTGTCATCATGCTGTTGTCATCACAACAGAGATTATCTAAGTTATCCCTAACTTTTCTAGGTTCAAGCATCTAGGGCTTGATCTGAAACATAATTCAAGAAATTCCTAGTCATGGGGCTGGAGCCATAGCACAAAGGGAAGGGCATTTGTCTTGCACACGGCAACGCGGGTTCAATCCCAGGCATCCCATATGGTCCTCTGAGCACTGCCAGGAGGTAATTCTGAGCAAAGAGCCAGGAGTAGCCCCTGAGCATCGGGTGTGTGACTGTAAAAGAATAAAAAAGAAATAAATTCCCACAGTCACATTGCAAAGTAAGGACAAACATGGGTGAACCTGAATTGCTTTTACAAACCACATTACCTACCAGAAAAGATAAGTTTTATTTTTTGCAGTCACCATGTACTCCAGAGCTTATGGATTTGCAATGAATATTATAAAGGTTAATAGATATTTTTGCATTGTAAGTGAATAATTAAAATGGTACAATACAATTTAGCCTTCAACAGCTTTATTAGGGACCCAGTAACCTTATTTTCTAGCCAAAAATAAGGGCATGGGTTCAGGAAACTCTATACTTTGGGAAATTATACTGGAAATTATATCTCAGAAACTTTTATTATGGTCAAAATTATAAATTAAGTATGGTCACTATAATTATAGTCTATTGAACTACATAGCCTGGAAGTATATAAAACATATGAGAAATTATGTTTTCATTATTCTAAAAAGTATTATGTTTTCATTACTAAAAGTATCATTAATACAAATGTTCAAAGTTTCCTTAATAATAAAATGTCTATCTCTGAGTTTTACTACAGGCTTAATCAAGCACTGAGAAATAGGCCTCTTGCTCTCTCCCACAGACTGCATAAATGGCATAAAGATGGAATTTTTGTAAGTATCTAATGGTTACACTAGCATATATTATGGTTAATCATCTTACCTGTATAAAATTTTTTTAAAAATCATCCTACTTGGCCATATTGGTAACTATTGATAAACTTAGACCAATAGTTGAGAAAGGTTCTTAGCAAACTTTCCAAATTTTTTATCTTATTACAGTCAACTAGGAAATACTAGAGAAAATAAAATACCAATGTCTGGGTTTTTACCTCAACAACCTAGTCACCATGTAGAATAGTGTAGCTTGAGGGGAGACAAGCCAAGGGAAATGGTTGTCTCCCAAAACAAATCCTGCTTATGGGACAAATAGCTGCCTTAATTATTTAAGCCACCACACCTCCCACACCCCATCCCTTCCACATGGTCACCATAATAAAAGAGTGATTAGATTTATTGTATATAATTTCAATAAAGGATGCTCCAAGTACAATAAAGAGAAATAATAAGGGACAATGGACTGACTTAGCACTTCTGGAAAATCAGTAAAACAAGACAGAGACAGTACAGTCTGTCTAAGATGCTTGCCTTGCACCTAGGTTTGATCCCCATCTTTCTATATGGTCCCTGGAGTTTGCCAGGAGTGATCCCTCGAGCACAGAGCTAATAGTAAGCCCTGAGCAGCACTGAGTGTAGCAAAATAAATAAATAAAAAGATATTCAAAACTCTCATGGCACAGTTGCAGTCTTTTGTACTTCTACATATGAAATTCTGATTTATAAGACAGCTTAACAACTATTTTTGCTTCAAATTTATTGTTTTTGTTTCAAAGTAAAAAGGATGCTTCCAGTTTATAGTTGCATATAGGATGACCAAGGAGTGTGAGTTTGAGAGAGAGATTGAAGACTGCTTAGACTCAAAGTTATAGGAACATTGAAAACAAGTGGGGTTCAGTGCAAGTCACCCTCTAAATAGGTCTATGTATCTCAGAATTACTGGTTTGGCACACTTAAAAAGCCTTTTAAATCTCTCTGAACTTTAATCTCCTTTATTATTAAAGAGATTTTTTAAAATCAGCAAACCACACTCCTACAGCAAAAGGGTCATTAGAACCTTGAATAACCCTTTTATTAGAACATTTAGGGGAACATTTTATGCACATAAAAGTGCCTTCTGTGGGGCCAGAGCGATAGCCCAGTGGGTAGGGCGTTTGCCTTGTACGTGGTCGGCCCCTGCCGGCCGGGTTAGATCCTCGGCATCCCATATGGTCCCCGAGCACTGCCAGGGTAATTCCTGAGTGCAGAGCCAGGAGAAACCCCTGAGCATTGCTGGGTGTGACCCAAAAAAAAAAAAAAAAGTGCCTTCTGTAATTTTGAACAATATATTATTTTTTTTTTTGGTCACACCCAGCAATGCTCAGGGGTTTCTCCTGGCTCTGCACTCAGGAATTACTCCTGGCAGTGCTCGGGGCCATATGGGATGCCGAGGATCTAACCCGGCCGGCAGGGGCGAACCGTCAGCAAGGCAAACGCCCTACCCACTGGGCTATCGCTATGGCCCCAGTTTAGAAAACAATATATTAGCAAAACCAGCAAACATTCATTAATCTTTACTTGCTTCTGTTTCCTCTAATAGCTTTGGGATCCCAGAACACAACAATGCATTTTGTGACTGAGTTTGTTCTTGTGGGCTTCCCTGGTCAAAAAAAGAACTTCTTCTTCTCATTAATCCTGGTAATCTACCTTCTGACCCTCCTGGGGAACGGGGCTATTGTCTGTGCAGTAAAATGGGAAAGGAGACTTCACACACCCATGTACATCCTCTTGGGAAATTTTGCTTTCCTAGAAATCTGGTATGTTTCCTCAACTGTCCCTAACATGCTGATCAACATCCTCTCTGAAACCAAAACCATCTCCTTCACTGGCTGCTTCCTCCAATTTTATTTCTTTTTTTCACTGGGTACAACAGAGTGTTTCTTCCTTTCCGTTATGGCTTATGATCGGTACCTGGCCATCTGTCGCCCACTACATTACCCTTCCATCATGACTGGGAAGTGCTGTGTGGTCCTGGTTTGTGTCTGTTGGGTAAGTGGATTTCTCTGCTATCCAGTACCCATTGCCCTCATCTCCCAGCTTCCGTTCTGTGGACCCAACATCATCGACCACATGCGGTGCGACCCAGGCCCATTGTTTGCTCTGGCCTGCGTCAGGGCTCCTTCTACTGAGCTCATCTGCTAGTACCTTTAACTCAATGATTATCTTTGGACCCTTCCTCTCCATCTTAGGATCTTACACTCTGGTACTCAGAGCTGTGCTTCGGTTCCCTCTGGTGCTGGTCGAGCTAAAGCATTTTCCACCTGTGGGTCCCACCTAATGGTAGTGTCTCTGTTCTATGGAACTCTTGATGGTGATGTATGTGAGTCCATCATCAGGGAACCCAGCGGGAATGCAGAAGATCGTCACTTTGATATACTCAGCAGTCACTCCACTGTTAAATCCCCATATCTATAGTCTTGAAACAAAGATATGAAAAGATGCCTTAAAGAAAGTTCTGGGATTAAAAAGTCAATCAAACGTGAGACATCTTTGAAAAGGAAAGTATGATAACAATGGAGAACAACTTTGGTAAATTATCTCTCTGGTTCACACTGACATAAAGGGAGAGACTTCATCTACACAGCTCCTTAGCAGTTCAAGTTTATTTCACTGAGGATAAATGCTCAGTAAAACATTTTTAAGCTATACGACCTCTCTGAGAATATTGTGATATTATAGATGTTCTTTGTTTATGATATCTCTTGGCCAGTAAGAGCAACTGCATATGTACCTAGAGCATTTTAAGAGCGGGTATTGTCTAAATTCATAATGTAAATGTGACTTAAGGCAACTAGTTAAGAAGTCACTAAAGAGAAAAGCATGGTAATGGTTGTTTGAGATTGTCTTTCAAATCAAAAATTGAATGCGTTTAATACCTCTATCACTTAAAGATGAATTACAAACTCTTTTTGACATTCAAAGTCTTCAGTCACTGGACTGTGTCATTCAGCAATCATTCCTGGTGATCTATTTCTAAACCCTGCAATTCATAATGATAAATTCCATTTTACTTAAAATGTTTTATTAATTGAGTACCTTTGCTCAAAGTGTTTCCACCCCAAATCATCTATGACCACCTCATTTCCACTCAATAAAAATGGAGTGGGGCAAGAGTGGTAGTCCAGCAGGTAGTGCATTTGCCTTGCATGCAGCAGACCCGAGTTCAATCCCTGGCATCCCATATGATCCCTGAGCACCGCCAGGAGTAATTCCTGGTGGAGACTCCAGGAGTAACCCCTGAGCATCATCAGTTGTGACCCAAAAAAGACAAAAAACTAAATAAATAATGGAGTAACAGGAGATCACACTATATCAAAGCACATGGTTTATACTTGGAACCCAGTCTAATCCCTGGCACTGCATTACTGCTCCCACCACTGTTGGCTGTTGTTTTCAAGGCACTAGTGATCCTTGGCACCACAGGCCTGAGCAGTTTCACAGACTAAGACCAATCATTGAACCCTCTGGCCCAGTTGTCAGAGTATTGCCAGGAGTGACCCTTCCAAATGCTCTGAAAAACTTCTAAGTATTCCCCAAAAAAAAGAATTGAATTACAAAGTGCTAAGTATATGGATATCTCTCACAAAATTATAGTGAAAAATCCAAGTCAGAAAAATATTCACTGAAACCCATTCTAAGAATTACTTTTTCTTTTTCCAGTTTTATGCCTAAAACTTAGACTGCAAAAGGAAAGTAATAAATTCAGAAGTATACCCTTTTGGTTGTGGACATTCGAGAATGAAAGTAGATCTACCAGAAAGCTAGGTGAAGGTGAAGGAATATTCTAATATAATGTTGTTCAGTCCTTTCTACCAACAAAGCATATTTAGTAACAGGAGTCAGCAGGACTTAAGGTATCTGGGGACATTTCTTTGAAATTCAAGATTTATCTTAAAAAAATATTATAAATCGTGGTTTTTATGCCATAAATATATAATTTTTGTAATATAAAAATTATCTTTTTGATCCTTCAAGAAGGTATTTAGTTAGAATAATTTGTATATCATGGCATAAAATCACATGCCCTTTGCAAATCACTAATGTAAGGAGACACCCCCCCAGGGTCAATATAACACATTACTTTTAACAATCCCTCTGGGCCAATTTTTTAAAACTTTAATAAAATGCCAAACAAGTAGGAAGATCCCTAGAGAAAGTATCAAAAGTTATAGGATCACCTAAAGAGATGCCTGAAAATTCTTAATAGTAGTGAAAATGAAACACAAATTCGAGCTCTGCCTACAGGCTACCAGAACATGAATCTGACCAGCAAATAAATAAGCCACCATGGGGCTCTCAGAGAGCGCTTCTATGATAAAGTTGCAGATGCCACCTCTGAGGCCTCCCTGTACTCTCTCTAGGATGACCTAGGAAAGCTTCATGGTACATAGGAGACATCTTCTCTGAAGGGTATTGCTGTTATTGTATACCACAGGTGGGCCTATTCACCCACACATGCTCATTCAACATGCTCAAGAGATCAAATAGTATAAAGGATTAGGAGGTTCTTTTTTTTGACTCAAGAAAAAGAAATACACCTTTTAAGAAAAGAAAAAAGTTAAAAAAAATTGTGTCTCAGTTACCGTGGAAAATGAGTGAACTAAACAGTGCCAATGTTATCCACAGGACTTCCTTTCTCAGCTTGTAGCCAGAGCACCAGAAGCATAACTTTTACAGATATTTTCTATGAAGACATGTGTGTGTCGGGAGCTCTGCCGGGGTCCCCGACAGTGCCGGGAAGTGAGTTCCCTTCTACCTCCGAAGCTGGCGAGGAATGGATGAAAACTCAGGAATCCGATGCAGTTTTAAAAGGCTTTACTTATCACAGGTTCAGGCATACAAATCAGCGAAAGGAAAAGCCTGGTGCTTAGGATTCCTGGCTAGAACCCCAGCCACGTGTAGGCCAAGATGGCAGCCACCACGTGTAAAGGCCCTGTAAAGAGGAGACAAAGACAAGAGTCCCAAGAAGGGTGGGAGCTCACAAAGAGAGAGCCCAAAAAAGCAACGTGAGAGGAAGCAGGCTAGTATTATACCCCTGAGACTCAGACCTCCCTCCCACTGTTATGGAAAGCAGGGAAGGGTCAAATGCCCTTAGGTAATCCCCCTGCACCCTCACCTAGGCCCTTTTATATGCTAATGTTTTGAGCCAAGATCTGCCTGGAAATGCCTTTATAGGGTAGAGAAGGGGGGTTTCTGAGATGGCATGTCTCTGTACCAAAGACTAATATTAATGCCAGTTAAATATTTCTCCAAGCCTTCACAAGTCTCTTCTATTTCATTGTAGTTTTATATTTTGAGTTGCCTTTGAGTATATCAGGGAGCCATGCCTGTTTGCTTGGAAGCAAACAGCATTTCTCTCTGGTCTAATTACTTAGGATCCTACGTTGGCCAGGCAAATATGCTGGTAAGATCTAGTTAGTTCCACGATGATTGTGGTAGCATGAGAGAATATTTATACCAGCCAGTACAGAATACATGGTCAGATATGACTGCCACATTCCAGACTACCCCCTATCTATGAAGTGACCTGCGGGAGGCAATCCAGGGCAGATGCAGAGGCCCTAGGCCTTTAGGTGTCCTGCAACACATG